>BMAV01026366.1:116507-129006 GCA_019973955.1 Trichonephila inaurata madagascariensis | reverse complement strand
AATTTTCAACATTTTCTGTTATTTAAACAATTAATGGAAGCAAGTATTTTCCGCCCTAATTCATATAAAAATAGCTGTGAATGAAAATGTATGTCTGAAGTATAAATTATACTTTTTGCATCGATTTTTGAAGTGTTCTTTAATCTGAACCTATCCAATAAATGTTACAGATGTGTTAAATTTGCATATTAGTTTTATTGTATGAAAACTTCATTATCTGGCTCTCTTTAAAAAGATGCCTTCAAATTGACTTATTTTCATTTCCCTTTTGTGTAAAATACTTATTGGTTGGAGAAAATATTCTTTTATTTTGAAAAATTAATTTTTTAAGGAAATTTTCTTATACTTCTGGCCAATTCATGCAGCATTTTCACCTCAATATGAATATATTTAATTTAATAAAATGTTAGTTTATTTATTAAGATGCTGTCCCTAATACATTTCACTTAGGACTTTAAGTTCAGCATCTTTTTTTAATATATAAATTTTGAAAATGACAGGATTTTAATAATTTAGCTTAGTATTTTACATATATAAAACTTCAGAACATTTGATTTCATGTTTCTAGCAGTTGTAAAATTTTCGTATACTTTTGATCGTGATTCATATGTTTTATCCAATCATTAATGAATAGTTCATATGACAACATTCCTTTAGACATGGATTTAATCTTTTCAATTAAAATTTATTTTCTAGGTTGCTGCAATCGTTTCAAACATTCTAATAGACATTGTGCTACTCACAAGGTTAAAGGAATACGAATGGATGAAAGTTTCGAGGAGCTTCAATTAAAATTTTCAGAAAATGGGGAAAATTTATCCATGGAAGAGCGAAAATGGCTCAACTTGTAAGTTTTTAATGTGTTCCAGATTTTTTAAAAATGTTTCTGATTTTATTCTTTTAGTTTTAAAATGAGTTTGATTTTGGTAACTTATTGTAATTAAAACTTGTGAAACTGTTGATATTTTTATTCTTTTCATATTTTAAGAATTTATTAAGCTGAAACAGATTATATATGGAAGTTGAGAGAGGGGGATGCCAGTTCAAGTGTTGTCCTCGTCACTTAACTGTGGTTCAAAATTGTGAAGTTCATCACCAAAAACCCTCGAGCAGCTGAATAGTGCACCATTAATATTCATTCATTCACTCACCGAGGATTATAAAGAACAAAATATTCACAATCTTGGTAGCGCATATAAAGGAAAACGTATTAATGTTATTTTATTGTATTGTAATAAAAGTTGCAGAAAGTTACTAAAAAGTCTGTCCAGCTCCAAATTTTTAAGTTCCCATGGGGAACCCGCCTAGGAAACACGGCTGTGAAATATTTGTGCTCATTCAAATTTCATAGAGAATCTGCTTTGCATAGGTATTTATAATTTTGGAATCTTTATTTTGATTCATGAAACCCGAGGGTTCACAGTTTGAAGACCTTGTGTACATTACCTCAAACTTTTAACTGTACTGAATTGTTTTTAAAAATTTCAATCTTGAATGCATTGAATTAGCGTCACTAATGTATTCTGGATTTTTTAAAAACATTTTTTCATTTATTTGACTTGTAAATTTAACTTTTGACATTTTGTGTGTTTTCCCTCTTTATTGCAGGAGGAATCCTTATTGTAAAGAAGGCTTGAGCTTATTTCCTATTGAAGAAAATTTACCGGAAAGAAGCGATGCGGAAGCAGTAGAAGTTCTTGAGGGTTTTAAGAGAATCCTTGCGGAAGAGTATAAACATCAAAATTCGGGGCCTAGTCCAAAGGAACGCTTTTATAAAGTGTTGAGATCGAACAATATATCTAAAAATTGTTAATTCATTGTATGAATACAGTCAGACCTATATATAACGATTTTTATGTACATATTTTATCCTTTTAATATATAAAATCAATCTATTATTATCATTTAGTGAAAAACGCACAAAATAGAGGTTCTGCTGTATTTGAGTACATATTTGTAAATAAACATTCCATTTCATTTTATTATTTAAAAATATTCATTGTATTTTATTTAAATCAATTTTCTGAACATTAGAAAAACAGTTTTATTAGCAGGAAGAAAATCTGATATACAGTTAACTTTTTTTGTTTAATTAAACACTGAATAGTATTAATACCTTTTTTAGCAAAAAAATTATCGGATAGATTTGTTTCTCAATTAAGAAACTGATTATTTGAGCATTACTGAAGTTTCATGAGTTACTTAATTCATACACTATCTTTCTTACTGGATGAACTATGGGTGACTGAATTCACCCAAGGCTTAGAACTAGTGTCCCAAAAAGACTAACCCACAATTAGCATTAATTTGAAACTATAGAAACAGTAATCATAAGCTGAAATTCTCCAGATTCAAGAGAATGATTTACAAAAAAATTTGTCTGCAGGAGGCAGTTCGAAATAAATAAGATTAAAAATATATGTCACTGAGGTAGCAAGTCCTTAATGGGCCCAGTATCAAAATTATTTTTTGGGAAAAAATTATCTCATAAAAAGACTAAGTATTTAATTATTACACATATTGGGGGCCCTGTATCATTGATATGGCGGTATCTACGCCCCTGAAAAATATAGAAGTGAAACAAGTTGGTTTTACATGTATCAAAAGAAATATATAAATTAAACATCAGACCAGCTATAGATATATTTATTTTAATAATAATTTAGGAGCAGTAGAAAATACTGATTACGCCAGGCAACAAAAAATAACTTTTTGTCTGTTTCCTTATTTTAAATAGCCTATTACTAATTTTGGGCTGAAAAAAAAAAACCTGATGAAATTTATTTATTAGCTCTTTTTTTTTTAAGATATACAACAGCCCATCCATCAATTTATGGAAAAATTTGAAGAATAAAACATTACTAATAAATACAGTACAGTAAGTCATGTTTGAAGAAACAGTGTTCATATCAGAAATCAGCAGTAATTTTTAGTCTATTTCCTGTGAACATTTCCCTTTGGATTGCCTGTTGTATGTCGAAGCCCGAGTGTTCTTTATAACTGTCCAGCAGTAGTTTGCGAGCATTGACTTTTCCCAATGACCCTGATATCTACATTCCATTGCTATGATATCCTGATAAAACCTTTCATCGCTTACAGCTCCACAGTTCTTATGGAAAAAATCAAGATGGGAATGGGAAAAGTGGATTTTTAGGGACATATTGCATCCTAGGTCATGGAAATTTTAAAAAGTTCCTTCACCAACTGTTGATAGTCCTCATCTTTTCTTTTTGTTGTCTAGAAATCCTCGTATCACACTTTTAAAGGCTTACCCGGACCGCTTTCTCTTTCCCTTCCAGAATTTGATCATGGTCCTTCATGATTTTTCGTATTTGAGGCCCCACGAAGATTCCCTCCTTAATCTTAGCATCACTCAATCTTGGGAATTTCTGTCTAAGATATTGGAAAGCCTCTCCCTCCTTGTTCATGGATTTCACAAAGTTCTTCATTAATCTGAACTTAATGTGTAGGGATGGAAGCAAAATGTTATTTGGGTTTACTAGAGGATCATTTGGGATTTTTCTCACACTGGATTTCAGATTTCTGGACGACCATTTGTCTTGTACGTAGTGCGATTTTCGATCTCTACTGTCTCACCAACACAGAAAACAGAAGTACTTGATATAGCCTAACTGCATTCCTATGAGTAAAGAATTTGGATCATAACTTGATGAAATTCATCATTGACATCAGTACATGAAATCACATGTCCTTTCTTCTCAAAGAAATGAAGGTTCTTTTCACGAGTCCTGTACTCTATAACCTTGATGCCTGATAGGAGTACATTTCATTGCTACAGTCTGGATGCCAGAAGCTCTGCCTTCTGTTTTGGCCCATCAAAATCTTTTGAGGTCACTCAATTCTGCTTGATTTAGTCTTTGGAGCTCATTCAAATCTCCTGCCTCGAAATCTGGGTCATGGGATGTCCCAGAGACTAACTATTCCAGTTAAGTGTTTATCTATTTATTAAAAAGGTAAATGAAAAGTATAATTAATATAGTTGAATTGATTTACCTTGAGTCGAAAAACAGCAAATGTCACTCGAATTGTGCACAATTGTCTGTACTTTGTTCTACTGACGGTCTCATGCAGAGGTGGTGCTGTTACACGTAAAAATTAAAAATCGATCCTGAGGCAAGTATTTCCATCAGCCCGCTTAAGGTATCCGACTACGTTCGGAAAGCGCATGAATGGATAATTTTCATGATATTTAGTGTCACTTAGATTAGAATACATGCATAAAATTGTTTTATGGACATTTTGACAAAACAAATTATTTAAATACAATATTTTGTCAAAAAATTAACTTAGAATAAAATGTTTAAATTTCTTACCTGGTAATTTATTTCGTCAATAAACAAGAGGAAGCATAAAATATAATGGATTCTTTTTATAGCAAAAACACAGTCCTTGAGGCATCAGAGATTTTTATAATTGTTGTGATTTCTGAAAAAAATGTACTTCCATCTAGTGACAAAATTAGCATGTATTTCGTTGCAGTAATCTTTTTTTTCTCAGATAAGTGATTTGTAGGTAATTAAAAAAATATTGATTCTGTTAAATTAAAATAAATCATATGTTGTGTGTGCAGAATTGCAACAGTACGAAGTTAAGGGTTAAAACTTTAACATTTCCCTACTTAAAGAAGGGTTCTGAATTTCTTTTCTATAAAATTAAGTAAAAAAATTCTGAGCTCAATTTCATGAAAAATTTTGTGTTGTATATAATATATTATAAACTTCTTTTCACTCTAGTATTTACTTTAAGAATTCTTTAATATAAACATCACAAAATCGATATGTTTTTTAACATTTAGAAACAGTATTCTATAAATTTTTTTGCTCATATTCTCGACCTGCATGTCTTATGGCTTGCTTTGATTTATAATATTTACCTGAATTTCAGATTTAAACTTTTTCTTTTCTATTCTATAATTTTGATTTGTCCTTAAAATAACTGAGTTTGGGCCTATTTCCAGATTTCTAAGTTACAATATTTGCAATAAGTAGATATTGGTTTGACCACGACGATAGCTGAAGCTGACATTTCTCTCAGAACATTGATCTCGCAGCGATGCCTCATCTCATATGGAACAGATTTTTGAGTTTCTGTTGTTACTTATGCCATCTGTTCGACAGTAACATCAGATCAAGACCCACGAAATCCATCGCGGTTAAGGGCTAGATTTTTACGTCTGTCGTTAACCATAGTTTTGATTCCTATGCAGGTGACAATACCGTTTTGCTCGGTTCCGCCCCAATTTTGAGGGAGAACACCCTGGGAAGCAGTCAATGGCCTCCCACTTCTATTCCCCTTTCTCCAACCTCACGAGAGGACTTGCGGCTCGATGGCTATTTACAGTACCCCCATGCCGCGAACACACTACATTTACAAACATCCATGCCTTCTCCGAAATTCGAACCCAGGCCTTGTGGTACCGCAGTCAGCGTCACTAACCACTATACCGGCTTTGAGTTTCTAAATCAATGATACTCACACAACTTGCAGCCGACGGTCTTTTCTGAGTGGTTCGGCTATGGCCCATTGTACTGAGAAATTCAATTAATTGAGCAAATGTACTAAAAATTTAATGGGAAATTCTGTCAATTGAGCAATTAAATCTGTTAATTTTGTATTCAATTTGCTGTTTTTGATAATAGAATGTAAACGAGGCTTGGTCAAGGTTTTTAATAGCCTTTGTTGCTCACTATCCCATAAAACCAGAACTGAACTGAAATGAACTTGGTCATGGATGGAAGGAAATCTAAACTACCCCGTCACTCAGTGAAAGATACAGAAAAGTAAATATTTTTTGTTTGTTTGATGGAAATGTTAATCTAGTATTAAAGGTGGGTGGAATATATTGTTTTTATTATTATTGAGAACACTTATAACCCCATGCACCACACACGGGGGCTTCCATAGAGTGGATGGCAGTCTATTTTTGGGCATCTGGACTGATACACAGTCCTCAATCCCATATCTTTAAGAGTCTTTGAAGTGGGGCTTGACTTTCGTGGAATTACACAGTCTGTGATGTAGCATGCAGGCTATTGGCTGCGACGGTGGAATCCGGGAAGGTGATCTTCAAGACGTGGAATGTTCATACATGGCTGAGAGCTATGTGGGTGCTCTCTCATGGGTTGGAGGTGGAAGTGAGTATAGCCTCTGGCTGGCTGCCCATGGGGATAAGTAAAATATTAAAAAGTAGAAAGTGGAATACGCTTGTCCAGTGGGGTAAAAGATAGAAAAATAATAAAAGAAGAAAAATTTAAAAGTTTACTTGGGTGCAATAATTACATAATTATTGCGAGGATAAAGTACCTAAGGCGGGTTGTAGGAATCCAGTAGGATTCTTCTCGGCCTTTTGGTATTGTCATTGCAGTTATAAACATCTAAATTAATCATATTTGCATTATTTGTCAACTGCAAGTTATTGAAGAAATTTATGGCAACTTTTTGAATGTGAGCTTTGAAACTATTGATTTTTAGAGCTTTGTTAATGTAATCATTTCGCATATAGCGACCAGCTTTTACGACCCTTCGAATATAAGAATTTTGCACAGTATTTAAAATATTTATATTAGTCTTAGCAGCATAACCCCAGACGGGACAAGGACGCATGACGGCTGTATAGAGAAGCACTTTGTTATCTCTGCTTCAATGTGAGTTCCGGGATATTAAGGGGAAAAGTTTAAACATGATTTTCCGGAACTTATCGCGGACGTGTAGAATATGTTGTTTCCAAGTTAAATGAGAATCAAAAATCCATAGAAGCGTGAAGGATTTTCAACATCCGTCCGGTATTCGAAGCCAGCCTCTACGGCACTGTAGCAACGTTTCTTTGGTCCCCTTCCCTCACGTCCTATTCATGTGCCCCGCCGGGAACCCCTGCTGCAAATTCTTGAAGACTTAATGAAATAGCATACGTTCCTATTGGTTGGGACATCTCATTTCCTTGGTTTTCAAGAAAGGAAAGGCAACCAGACCCCCTCAGGTCAACGGAAACTGTATTGTGTACGCAGTTTGTGTGACCCCCATCGAAATCTGGAATTCCTAAATGTTGATCACAGCTGTGTTAACCCAAGGTCAATTCGTTCTCTGTTCACTACTCAAATCCTTTTGATCCTCGACCTTCAGAACTCGAGTTATTTAGTTAAACATACCTATTTTTCAAAATAAATAATCCTTTTCCTTTCAATCAGATATATTTCTTTTTTATTACAATCATTTCATTTACATTCATCGCAATCATTTACCTATAGCATTGATAAAAATTTTCAATTTAATATATAACGAAATAAGAAACGTTCCGAATTTTGTACAGTGACTAATTTTTGTAAAAATATAAATTTTAATCAGCATGAAACCTACTCAGAACAATTTACTGTTATATATGTCATTATGAAATTGCACGAAAAACTCTTTTTAAAACAATTTGATAAGAATAATGGTATAAATAGTGCAATTTTTTAATATTATACTCTTTCCTGAAATATTTAGAAACATCCTTTTTTTTTTTTAAATTGAGGTCTATAACTTTATTTTTAAAAAAAGTTTTAAGAAATATATAACCAAAAAAAAAAAATTCTCATTTTATAAATTTAATAATGTATATTTTTACATATTTTAAATTGATTTCCAGCGCATACAATTCTCTCGAAAAATAATTTTTGTGTTGGAGTTTAATACAAATCTAGGCCAAAAAAGATTCGAATGAAACTGTGGCCACTAAAGCCATATTTGCAAGTTTTCGTTTTATAACTGTTTTATGCGAGGATTTCAATTTCAAGTAACTTTTTTACTAATTATTTTCTTATTTATCAAATTAATATGTAATTAATTATTAACTGTTATTTATCAAATTAATTTGTAAATTAATTATTAATTGTTATTTATTAAATTAAAATTAATTAATAATTGTTAATCATCAAATTAATACTTAATTATTGTTATTTATCGAAGTAATATTTATTTTAGTGTAATAATAAAGGAGTAAAATTTACAGTTGAATATGAAGAAAATATCCGTAATGTTTGAATGTTATTTTAATTTGAAGTAAGAATATACATTTTAATTCATATTAATTATGGAATTAATTTATTAATATTATTATACAATTAATTTTTTAGTAATTCACTATCTTGAAAAGATTATTTCCTCAGAAATTATTAATATATTTACGCAATATATATAGATAAATTAATTTTTGTCTCTAAAAAGTTCCTTCTAGAGTATTGTTATTTTCAAAAAGTCAATCTTTATGAAACCTATATTTATTAAAAAAACGAAAACAGAAAAAGCATAGGAAGTGAGAGTTATATTTATGTAACACTCTAAAGCTGTAAGAGGGCTTTCGGTGACGGATCTCTTCATTTTGGACTATGGTCAAGTGACGAAACCTGACCCGCGCGCGCGGTGCCCCCTCTGTAGTGTTTCCACTCTCCGCCCACTATGGATCCGACTGGCAACTGTAAGAAAAGGACACTTTAGGCACGCTTGTTCATTTCTTACCTTACATCACAGGCCACCCACCCACTCGTCAGCAAATTTGCACAGTCAATTAATGAAATCGTTTGCAATTATAGTATGGAGCATATTATAACTTAACTCAGTGGCGCGACAGCCCATGAGGGCAAAGGCCTACCGTGCCCTACTCAGTATACGTGTCCTTGGGCATTGAGATGCATGAGTAGATATCCCGGTCAGGTGGTCAGTCTGAAGCGAAACCTCCAGTGATAAGTTCCCAAGCAAGCTTGGTACTCATTTATGGGCCCACTGAAGGGATGAAAGGCTGAGTCAACCATGCTCAGCACGGGGTTTGAATCTCGGACCTGTGGCGTGGAAGCGCGATGCACTGGAGCCTATTATAGTATCGTTGCACTAACAATGCATGTTAATTACTATTTTTTTCATCGCTTTACTATCTCTTACTTTTAAACATCTTTATTCTTTGTTGAGTCACTATCATTGCATCGGTACAACAAAGGTTTTCTTCGAGCTTTGATCGTTGTTAAGTCATTTATAGCATCATTGTATTTCATTTCCATGGCAATGTCGTTTTGTGTGAGTTCATAACAGCATTAAACTGTTACGCTTTTCATTTTCCATCGTAGATCTTATTTTACTCTACTCTCTTTGGGACAGAAATGCTTCTCTCATGACGGTTCACTCTGTAATTTTAATATTTTTTCTTTTTTCACCCTCCAATTTCTGGCGCCCCAAAATCTTTAGTGCCCTAGGCACGTGCCTAGTATGCCTAAGCGGAAAACCGGCCCTGATGATGCGTAGAAATTCGGTATTGACTCGAATTTAAGCCACACACTAAACTCAACTCGTTTTTATGGGGAAAAAAATAGTGTCAAATGGTTTATCCATATCTGATATCTACGAAATTAGAATGAGAAATAAGAAGTGAACAGTTAATTTATTTCATAAGTATTAAGAACTTTTAAAACATGCATAAAATTTTAATTGCTCTAGCCATCAGATCATGTACAATTTCCCCCATTCTGCGAATTTTTCTGATTTCAATTCTAAGCCACACTCGATTTTCAGTAACTTTAGCATTAGAAAAAAAAAGCTGTATATTAGGTAATACATATAATGGAAAACAATGTGTATAAAAAATGAATGAAAATTATTTTTAGGATCGTTTTGAGAATCGTTTGTCGTCATATCGTATTATAGTTTCTCCTAATTTTGATAAATAAGTTGAGGCCACAGTGTCTCTTGAAATGGTGAATATCATCCAGCAAATTTAAGAACAACTCATTCAATTTCGGGTGACATTAATCTACTAGATGGCGCCACATTAGCAATGAATGATTTTCTCTGCCATTTAGGTAACTGTCCTCGACCCTTTTGATTCAAGTCAACAGAATTTTAATCAGAACTTTAAAAAATATGTACATGTGTGCATACATATAAACATACATGTGCATATATTTTGACACTTTTAAATTTTTAGCAAATGTTTGGCGCACTCTAGCCAAAATTGGCTCTTGCTCTATAAAATGTAACCATCACGTGCTCAATAAAGTAAACAGAATAATTATAGAGACTAAGTTAGCGATGAATTCAGTTGAGTGTGCTGTGTAGCAGAAGGTGCTTTTATTTTCTGTATAGAATGAAAGGGGAGAAGAACGTCTTCAACAGGTAGTGCCTATCTGCTGCTGATTGTGGGAACACGGGATGAAATGATGAACGAGGAAGGGAAGGGGTGAAACTGGGGTAGAATGAAGAGTTTGAACAATAAATATAATTTGAAATAAATTTTTTTTTTTTTCCCGTCCTCAATAGGATGGGTGCAGGGGGTGAACCATTCCGATTGATTGTTATCCAATGTATCAGGGGCGGCTCTAGCCCTGGACAAACCGGACCCCCCTGTTCGGGGCCGCATTTGGATCAAATTTGAAAAATATATATACATTTTTTTTTTGTTGTAAAAAATTCGATATATTTTCTGAAATATTACTGGGTGTGGATTTGGTATTTCATTTAACAGATCTTGTTTCTTTATTTTCTACTCTGTATGTTTAATGAGAGTTTCCTTTTATGTTGAAACTTGAAGGGTTCGAGTAGGAAGTATATGTTAAATTATGAAATTTAATATGTTTACACATCTTTCACGAAAGTAACTTTTCCCCATCCCGGAGTGAGGTCGCAACGGAAATTCATTTCACCCTTACTATGTCCGGTGTCAGCTATCCAAAAGGAGACAGGGGTAATTAGGGGTTTTGATAGATAGAGAGTGTCAGGAAATGTTTCATTTTAGTCTTGAGTGCAGTAATCATACATTAAAACAAACGTTTGTGATCCCCACCATCAGTAAACTATTTTTCGAAGAAATTGACCTGCAAAAATGGATGGTTCCTTCTCTTATATTTTACTCTATTGAAATAATAACTAATTGAGTCCTTAATTTCGAATTATTTTGAATTTTTGAAGACTTAAAATAATATATATGTGTGTGTGTGTTGTGTTATGCTGCCATTTTGTTCCCTGGAATTCAAGTTTTATCGGTGCGTATTTATGTGAACAATTAATCTTCTTTTAATTATAATTTTTTGCTTTGGAGAGAGGGGCGGCAAAATTACTACAGCCGGCCCTGAATGTATATAGAGCGTAAAATAATTTCAAACAAAGGTAAGAATAATTTCTGTTGCATGAGACCCCTTCTTATTCTCAGAATTTCTGAGACTTTGAGAAGGCTAAAAACTTACTTAAGAAGTACCATGCATAATGAACGTTTAAACCCAGGGTAGTCATTAAGTCGATCGCGATCGACCGCCAAGACATTTTGGGGTGACCGCCTTCGCATAAGACTGGCATATTAAAAGAAATACATTTGTGGAACACCGACGCTCAAAATCAAACGATAGTAGAATGGATTGGATTTGTTAATACTTTTAAAAACAAGTTAAAGCTAATATCTTCTCAGTTAATGAAGAAATAATTTACAATTTTCACAAATATCTATGATGAGTTGGTTAAAAATGCGGGGTTAAGCAGAGCGGAATATTATGATGGAATAATAAAACTGCACTTCACAAATTTGACAGACATTTGCAAGTATTTACTAAACTAAAACCAATAGTTGCATACATGTGTTTTTGGCAATGTTGATGAGGAAAATATAACAGAAAAGAGATGCCATATGTTCTCTTTATTTCTTGAGGATTAAAATGACGTAATTTTAAAAGAATAACTTTTAGAATCTAACGGATGAAGTAAAGTACCCTATTTTTAAGAAAAAAAAGCTACATTTCATTTAACATCGTTCTTTTGCTGTATCTGCCTGTGAGAATCAACATTTTCAATGATGAATATAATTAAGACAACATATTATTCCCGTTTCACAGATGACAACTTAGAATCCAGTGCAATATTAGCAGTTAGTAATTATATATGAAGATATTCAAGATTGGGCAGGACAGTTTGCAGACTGGGTCTTCTATTGAGACTATAGCTACGAGAACTAACTTTAAATAAAACTGATTTATTTTTTAAAGTATTTTTTGAATGGTTTGATAATAAATGCATCATTTGATATTATTAAATTTGTATGTATCATTATGTTTGTATCTTGCGTTTTGCTTAATACGTGATTTTAAAAGAGTAAGTTTTTGTATTATAGTTATGTAGGTAAGTACGTATGGTACGCGATTCGTTCCCCAATGCCACCGTTTTCCACGTAGGAGGGATTCCATGTATTTGGGGGGGAAAGGAATAAATAAGGAAATCCTCTGATGTAAATCCTTCGCAAACACTGTCAAGGTCCTTTTATTGCATTTTAAAGCTTTCAGAATAATTTTATGGATAGCAGTGCACAGAAAAGTTCGTACTTCGGGAAGACGTATTTATACGTCCGGGGCATTTATCGCAGGGGTTGAGCGAGACGTATATATATTCACCGGTGGCACTTAAGAAGTTAAAATCGTATTATAGCTATAGCATCAAAATATAGTACTATTGAATTGAATGCATTGTATGGGGG
>BMAV01026366.1:80076-107229 GCA_019973955.1 Trichonephila inaurata madagascariensis | reverse complement strand
TCCTGTGCAGGTGTCCCGGTGGAAAGAAAAAGATTAAGTATCCCTAATCTCAGTCACTTAAAAATTATTTTATAAAAGTTTAATTTTTTAAAAATATTCTTTTACTTTCAACTAAAAAAGAAAGCAAATATATATTTTTTCTAAATTTGTGGTAAAATGAGACATGGGAAAAAAGGATCATATTTAAATTCAATCAGTGGCGTAACGGAAAATATATCAGGCCTTCCCTGCAAAGTAAGTCTTAATTTACGGAGGTACTAAAGTAATATTTACTTTTCATTATGACAAAGTAAGAACTTTTTTTTTTTTTTTGCCTTTAATATTTCATAAATTGGTTAAATACGTACTTGGCATCAGTCAGGCTTTGGCCCCCATCCCCGCGATGCAGGCGTTACGGGGGTGTACGTTACGCCACTAAATACACTAACAATATAGTGCCTTAAATCAGTTTTATCTCTTCTAAGATATCTGACTCATTTAATACTCTCTTCTGAAAATCCCAAGAGAACTAATTTATTCACATAATTCTTTTTTGAAGAAGCAATTCATTTGAAGAAAAATATTTATACTTTAATATTGAATCGCAGATATCTCCAAACTTTTCCAAGTATTAAAAATTTGCTGCATGAATTTCAATGGAGGAAAATTAGTTCTTCAACTTAGAAATTAATTTTTTTTTAGCCTCAGAACTTCACAAAAGCTGTAATATAAATTTTTGAAAGTGAAAGCGTTTTACAATACTCTTTATTATTTTTTAAGGTATTCAAACACGTTGAAAATGACCAAATTCGATCAAGGCAGATATTTTCGTTTTTTTATTTTTTTATTTTATTGAATAGAGCTATCTTTTGGCTTTACAAAACATACTTTATTTTGTTTCTACGCTATCTAGAGGCCAAGTTACAATCAATTTTATAAAGTTAGAAAAATCGGAAGTGGGTCTTCGATCTACCAGAAGTAGGCATTTAAATTGCTTAAAATCTATCATGGCGAGTCTGATAACTCAAAATGTTACAAATGTATTTCTTTCAAACTTTTTAAACCTGATATATATTTTATTTTCTAGAGAACGTACTAAAATATTTCTTATTATACGAATACTTTTTGAGTTATGGCTTGTTATTTAAATAATGGTCTCATACAGAATGTCACATTTATTATTATGTTTACTCAATCAGCTCTGAAATTTTCAAATTTTGATAAAACATTAAAATTTTAGCACATTTCCTAGATAAATGCTTGCAACTTATTTTAGTAACCTTTTTATGAATATAAGTTTATTACTTTTTTCTCTTACTTTGTTCAAAAATATTGCTAAAATTTCACTTATAATTCTGATTTTTCTAAAATTTAAGTAATTTATTTTAAATATTGTTAGTGAAATATTAGTATTTATTGGTATTGAGTCCTAAGAAAGCATTTATTATGTTTAAATATGCTATTTTGATAAAAAGTACTTTGAGCGTGTTCAGATACCTTAAATTGATTATGAGCTGTAAATTAAAAAAAAAATTAATTTAGAATTTGTTTATAGAATATCTTTAAAATGCACTATCATGAGATACTTGGAACAACTCCATGTTGGTATAAATAAATCAATAGCAATCTCTTTCAAATTTTGATTTTATCTGAGAAGGAAAAAATAAAAAGGCTTGTAAAAAATATTTTGGAAGTTTCTTTTGCGTATGCAATTCTCCCTGTGGTATGTTTTTGAATTTCTCAAGAAAAAAATTTAGTTATTATTTTTAAATTTCCTATACATAGTTTTTGCAATGAATGTTATAATGGTACTATATTTAAAAATCCCCAAAGAAATTTACAATCATGCCCCCTCCGCCTGATAATTTCACAGCAGATTGTGAAATGTCACAATGTTTTTATATATGAGTGTTTATATATCTCTTTGCTGTACTTTCCTATCATAAAAGTTTTTGTGGGCAATATTCTTTATATTTTATTTTTTCTGGAACAAACCATAATTTCTGTTGAAAAAATTGTTTTTGTTTGTGGTATATCTTTGGAAACTTTTTTTATTTTTGTTTTGAGGGAACAGAGGAAGTAATATACAACAATTTTCTTGATAAAAAAAAAAAAGTCGAAAAACAACATGTTAGTTATTTGTTAGTAAATATTTGAAAAATCAGTTTTTGTAAATTTTTAAAGAGAGATAATTTAGGATGGCCTCCTTTATCATTACTGTTTTTGTTGCTTTACCTTTTAAATATTATAATTTTAAAAAAGCATCGAAAGGGACATTATCAGTTTCCACCAGTTACACATGTGAAAGAATATAATCAAAAGGCGCATTAACTTCGCAGCCTCCTTGTGAAATATACGAATATTTTTTTCTAAGAGCAAAATGATGTTTAAAAAAAATAATAAAAAGTCATGAAAACCTATGATGTGCTGTGAAAGTGTTAAAAGTGAGGTACAAAGTGTGTGGCATTGTTTTTGCCATCTGGAAATGGTAGTAATAACTTGGATTTTTTGAAGCAAATTAGACAAAAATTGATGAATTAAAAAAAAAATCACGTTTCCATGTTACATGGAACAAAATATCCAGGAAAAATAATTATTGGATATCGAAGCGTTATTTTAGATCCTAAATACTAAAAGAGAGGCAAAAGATTGCTTTAAAAAAAGTAAATCGGAAAAAAGTAATTCTGCGCATCGCGTAAAAGACCCTTCCTGAACATTTATTTAATTTTCTTCTATCCTGTGTTTATCATGAATTGAAGCATCTCCTAACGCAAACACATTTCTTCGAATCAAAGAGAGGAAAATTAAATGCTCTGCCATGCGTATCGCGCAAGACTAGATTGGTGCTATACATACAGCAACAACTACCACTACTCTTCATGACGTCACTTACGTCACACAACCGGTTTTGTGACGTCAGGCCTACATGCCATTGGTTGGAAGAGTTTGTGGTTTATTTATCGAGAGTTTTGGACAGAAAGCGTTGGACAACTGCGCATGTCTGCAATAGATTCAGTAGGAAGGATCACTTTCCGTCAAAATTTAAATGACTTTAGGACAACAATACTTTTTTAAAAAAAGGAAGAATATATAAAATTAACGTAAGTTTGTTATTTGTATCAGGAGGATGTTAATAAAATAAGACGAAGAATATGTAATTTTAATTAAATTTCACATGAATGTGAATTGCTATAAAAATTGATATTTAATAGCACACAAAGCGTTTAAAACAAACAATACATTTTTTTAGCGAAAGAGTTAAGATTTGCAGTATAATTTTTTAGGTACTTCAATATACTTATAATCATAACATTTCGTTAAATAAACACGTTGAAGTCGTAATTTTCTTCCTCTTCAATGCAAAATTTTTTCAAATTATTGAATTTTTCTCACACTGAGAATTAATACAAATGACAACTACGATGAAAGAAATTCTTTCCTATCCTTAGAAATGTGTTATTTTGATTATTAATCTTTTTAGTGATTTATCGCGTTAATTATCCTCCCTCCTTAGTTCTGGTTTCTGTTCAAGTAAACGGGCATGCGCAGTAGTGCCCTTTCTACGGTCCCGATTGTCAGCTCAGTTGCAGAGGGAAACGTCAGAGTTATTGTGATTCACACGTAGTTCAGTCTGAGTAACGCCTAGTGCGATGCATCCGTGCGGGAGCAGTCAGTCTTGGGTAGAGGAAGTGCTGCGGAAGTTGAATTGGATTTATTTTCATTTCGTCCTTTTCTCTCTCAATTGTTCTGTACCCAAAATACGAAGCTCTTATTCAGCACTGATAGTGACTGGAGTTTTCCCTAAGAGTCAAAGTATTTGCTTGATTTCGTAAACGTAGTGTTACGCCGAATTATTTTCGATGCTCTTTAGTGTTTCGCAAACCTACTTTTGATTTCCGATCTTTGAACTGAATACACACTTTTTTTTTGTTCTTTTACTTTAGATCGAAGAAAATATTTTTGAACAGATCAGTGTGCGTACGTGTCGTGTTGTGCGTGTAAGACTGAATTTATTGATCTGTTTTATTCCAATATTCCTTTACGAATCTTATGCTTGCTTTGTAAAGCTTTCTATATTAGCGATTTTCACTCCCTTTAGGGTAAATACTTTTATGATGTTATGTGATTATAAAACCGCTTTCTGCAAAGGAACCGCGATTTGTGTTAATGAGGGGTGCTATTTAAAGTCAAGTAAAGTTGGGATGATGATGATTGTTGCCATAAGAAGTTAGAGAGATTAAGTGTGGGAATTGCCGCGGGTCAAGGATCCGAAGGGCCATTCTTGGACGCTTATTATTGCTGAGGATCTGATATTTACAATAAGCACTAGCCTTTCTTCTGTAAAGTAATATAAGGCTGTAAAGTAATATAAGTATAGTTCTGTATATTTAAATTAGTATTTAACCTGACGTGCTCCCGTAGCTTAGGTCCAATTTAGATATTGATAATAAAGTGCAAATTTTAAGAAAATGTCTCATTCTTTGCTGAACTCTCCCGCATATTCCCTCACTTATTTTTAGGGAGGGTTCTTAAAGATATTTTGAAAAATTTGAGAACAGAAATGTGATGGTTTCTTTATTAGCAGAAAGTGACTGAATTTTAGACGAATTTTATGATCATTACTTTGTTTATTTGTTTTCTCTTAAAACTTTAAAATTTTATTATTAAATTTCACAATATGATTCATATTTTTATCATATTTTCCGACCATTTATATATTTCCTTGCGATCAGGTGCATTTTAAAATTGTTCATCACTTATACTGAAGTGTCAAGTCTTTTTCATACAATATGTACATATATCCATTTGGCAGTAGGAACGCGTAAGAGACAGTGGCGCACACAAGGGGGGGGGGCCGGAGGGTCCAGACCCCCCCAAAGCCCTTGATTTTTTTCCGATTGGTTATAATTCTAAGTATATAATACGTAAAATTTAATTAAATATTTGTTATTAATGATTAATTTTATTAATTAATGCTAATTATTTATTCAATAATTAGTTTTTTACTGTGTTTTGTTCCTGAAAATCGACAAAATCAAAAATAGCATGATACAAGAATGGTGAACTTTCAACCCCAGACCTCCCCCCTCCCTTGAAAAATTCCTGTGTGCACTACTGGTAAGAGATGAATAATTGTACAGAGTACATTGTCAGAGCTTCCATTCATCCTCAAATGATTCACACGGAGCCTTTTTTTAAGTGATTAAAACAGCAATAAGGGAATTAACAGGGTTTGATTGTTTAGTTGGAACTAGAGGCATCTATACACAGTGTCGAGAATGTGTTATCCAGACATTACCTCCTTCTATAGACAACGCATTGGTCGACCTCGTCTACTTAAGGAAAAAGATCAGTAATGTCTGCGTAGAGCAATCAGTGTTACCAGACAAGCCACACACTGCGTTAAATAACAGTAGCAATCAATATAGGTTGTGTGACACATGTATCCGTAAGCGCAGCAAAATGAAATTTGATGTCGAAGGAATATGACAGCAGAAGATCTACTCGAGAACATTTTCGAACAACTGCTGCAGCGCCCTTGAACGTATAGGTTAGAGCAGTTCTCAAGCTTTTTTTCTCTCATAGACCCTTGCAATATTTTTCAGCATGGAGTAGACCCCTACTAACCTAATATTGAATTTTCGCAAATTCTTTTCCAATTTATTTGAATTTTGCAATTTCGTTTTGACAGCTGGTATAGAGCGACTTACTATAAAAGATTTAAATTTTTAACTGTAGTGAGGTATAGAGTGCTAAAAACTTAAGAAACACATTTTTAATTAAACTAACATATAATTAGTACATAAAATAATTATTACATAAAATAACTGGGCAACAAACAAATGTTTTTAAAAGGGGGGGGGGAATCTGGGTTTCAACAACAAATTTTCAACATTTGGCATCAATCTTGTCAGATTTAGCCCTAAATCTCTTGAGCTAGTAGTGTCAAAGTTTTTTTAGTTTATTTCTTTTTTGTTTTGGAGTTTGGCAACCACGGTGAAACTCCTTCTCACCAGGAAAAGCAACTAAAAACTTTCTCAAGGTATTCCATAATTTGGGATAAATAGGAGAAATATAGGAAAGACAAAGTTGCTGACATCCCTTTCAAAACCGTTCTTCAAGATCTTCGTTAGTGCCTACTCCTAACAGTTCCTCTCGTAATCTGACATTTTTTTATTAATGTGATCATATGAATTCATTGCCTAATGCAGTATCACCATAGTCAAAGCATTCTCAAAATCTGTATAAAGAGCATTTAAATGTTGAAAGTAGGTTAAAACGTCATTTTCGTGACAAATTTATAAACTGAGAAAACTCACGACGACTAACATAATAATCCTTTTCTGGCCAGAAACGCTGAAATGATGGTCTTTGTTCTTACGAAATGTGTGCTGTCATTTAGTAAGTGCAAAATAACCTAATTAAATTTAGTAAATAAATCTGTTAAAAAATACGTAAATCTGGTTTCCACTTGATAAAATTTTCTTTTTTAAAATTAAAATCATGATCTGGTTTAATAAGAACCATTATCGTAGACTCCCATTTACAGCTCATGGCCCCCCCCCCCCTAAAGTATTTTTCCACTGACGTGGACCCCTTGCAGATCATCATAGACCCCTAGGGGTCGATATGGACCACTTTGAGAACCACTGGGTTAGAGCTTAGATAGCTGAAAAACGTTATTTGGCTTGATGAGTTACGAGTCCAGTTGGTAACAGTTGACGGAAGAGCTCGAGTGGGGTGCACATTCCATGAGTTCATGGCCGATAATATATATATATATATATAATCCCTCCAGTTATAATTTTTGTTGGCCCTAGGGCCAGTTAGTTGTAATCCGCAATGGACAAAGCCCAGAAAACAGTTAACATTATTTTTGATTTGTTAACTCCAATAAAAGACGGTATTTTCAACGTTTAGCAGAGACGCCGTCAGGGAAATGCAATTTTAGCTAATTTAAGCAGGGCATGTTGGAAAATAAATGAAGTGAAAATCCTTCTTTCATTGAAAATAAATTTATTTCCATAGGATCGAGCGAAATAAATTCCTGAGTGTTGCCACATGCTTATCTAAGTAGTAAAAAAAACATTTGATGAAAAATTTGCAGATCACACCCACCGTATATGTTTTTTAAATGTATTCTGGATACTTTTTAATCAAAATATTATATATACATGTAGTATCGTTGGCCGGTGTTGGTCTGTTTGGATTGTTGGCACATCTAAGTGGTCTAGTGAAAACATCTTCAGAATGAATTTTCATGTTGTTTATTTACTCACACATAACGTAGATGGTCAATGACCTTTATATTTCACATCTATTTGGTAAGAACACGAAAACAGACACATGTAACAGAAGCGACATTTCACATGATGAACACAAAGGCAAAGAGAGAGCGAGCACAAAGAAGCTCGCTTTTTATACCCGGCAGTGAAGACCGTGTGACTATTTTGTAATAAGAGCTCTGATGGGTTAAAAAATGGGCGGGAAAGGGATTTCTGATACTAGCTGATTACGATTAAGATTAGGACGCTAGTCTTGAACCAAAGAATTAAAGCTTGTTTAAATATTATTAAAAGAGTTAATATTAAAAAGATGCTAGAGGGAATTCCATATATATACAATTTTTTAATACTTTATAAATTTTTCCTTTGGAAAAAGAGTAAAATGTATTTTGTAAATAACTAATTTTGCTTTCTTCTTATTATTAATTACTTAAGTTTTGAAAAATTTGGACTTAAGGGATTTTTTTCTTTAAAAGATTTCAATGGGTTAATTTCGATTAAGTAATGGACTCAATTCATGAGGGTCACATGATAAAGGCAATCACGTGTTCTCTATTGAATTCACAAAACTGACGTCAGTACTTGTTGTTCTATTTGTAAAACTTAAATAAAATTTCAAATTTTGTTCAAGTGTTATAGAAAAAAAAATTCATCAAAAAGATTTAAAAAAAAAAATAAATCCTATTTTATAAAGGTAATTTTAAATGGAGTTTTGTGTTTACTTATGCCCATTATTATTGTTGAGGACTGTGCACTTTTTTAAAGAAAGTTTCAACAAAAAGCAACAGTGAAGTGCATGATCTAATTAGCTGAAAACACACATGATTGCATTTATCACGTAATTATGACGTCATATGAATTTGAGAACTGATTGGCTGGAAACACGGGATTTATGTGACTATGACAGGACGTGAGTTTAGCACATTGTGTTTTTTTCGGAGATGTAAATTACCTTCAATACTCCCCCTTTATTGTGACCTGACTTAAAAAATAAATATAAAATTTCTTCCTGTTGTACGAATTTAACAACGAGTTTGAAAAGTCATTGTTTTGTTTATTTGTAATTAAAAATGTTACTTAAATCAAATTTTTTCATTTTTCTGATTAAATTTTTTTTCCCATTTTCCCACTCTGCTTAAAAATTTTTTAGGCTTATGCAATGATAAATACTTTATAAAATATGAAATAAATATTTTATTAAATATTAAATTCATTTAATTGCATTTTTTTTCTAGAAAAATATCGCTGACTATATATTTATTTTAAGTGTGGATCAAATTTTAATCTGTCATTTTTTGCGTAAGATATAGAAATCCATCCACTCTTTAAAAAAAGTATCTTATTTAATGAAACTTTGAAAGTTTTTTTTTTAACTATGATTCATGGTGTTAATGAAAACATCCTGTGAAGAAATATTGAAGAAAAACGAAGATTTGGAAGAAAAAGTATTTTTTATAAAATAATGTAAAATGACTAAAAATATGGAAGGAAAAAGGCTTATTTATAAAATATAAAAAGCATTTAAAACATGTTTTAATTCATTTATTCGCTATTGAGATGCATTAGGGTTTAATATTTTTACTGTACTTTCATTATAAAGATGTTATTTGCATTTTTATATGTGGTTGTGTATTATTCGTAAACGGGGAAAGCTTATCAATTTTTTTTGTAATAGTTTAGATAATTTCGTAAAAAGTAGCCATTCACACAACTTAGAAATAAAAAAAAAATAAATAATAATAAAAAAATTCCCTAAGAAAGTTATGTAATTTTAAAAGAATATTTTGTGCACATTCTAAAGACTGATACTAAAGATTTAATGCATCAAATTTTGATTTATTTTTTATTTCTCCACTTTTCTTACAAATGCTTTCTCAACCAATGAGAAAAATAGCTTTATATGATCAAAGAAAAAAAATTCTTCCATATTAATACTTTGAAATTAATTCTTCCCAAACTTTTTACTTGGCTTATTTTTTAAGAAAAATTTTGTGAATGGATTGAATTTTTGAAAAAACAATTACTTGGAACATCCATTATCTGTTTGGAACACTCCTAAATATTTTACCTACGAATTTTGAATTTTTTTAAAAAGTTTAATTAATGCATTTAGATTTTTTTTAAGAAGATAACTTTATTTATAAGAATATAAAGCGAATTAATAGTGACGTAAAGTATGAGGATTATTTTTCCTACAAAATCTTACATGGAGCTTACAGACGGACGTAATATATTATTTTTGCCAAAGTCCTTTGATTTATTTTCATGTTTATATACCTTTTCATACAGAGTTTTTCACATTGTATTTAAAGTTGTTGAAAAACATCTTGAAAACTTAGTAAAATTTTAAATTAATGATAATTTTTTTATCGTTTTTACGTTTATTTTAATTTTTAAGTGCTATTATAAGCTTCTTATTTGTGAACATTTGTTTTCATATGCTTTAAACAGCTATCAGGATTGGCTTTTTAAGTTAGTGATAAATTAAGACATTCATTTATTTAAAAATTCATTATTACCAAAACCTAACAAGAAAAAATTTAACCCCTTAATTTTGAGAAAAACCGGCAAAAGAACCCCATTTTTTTATGTAAGGAAACACGTTTTAAAATCTTGTGTTGGTCAAAAATAAAAAAGTACAAAATACAAAATCAATCAAATTTTTTATTTTAATTTTTGATTTTGATCCCCATTGCAGATAAGAGCCGATTTTTACAATAAAACATTGATTTTTATTATCTTTCTTTTTGAATTGCGGTTTCGGAAATTTTTTTTTTTATCAGTAAAAATATTTATTTATACTTTTTCAACTCTGAAATAACAGAAGTATTTATTTAAAAAAAAATATTCAAAATTTTCGTTTGTCTGATACGAGTTTTCTTTTGTCTCGTATATTCAGAAGTAAGGTGTAGCACATAGCTCTGCATTGCGATTATTACGCATGCACAACGATTCTTTTCTTTTTCTTTGGCTATTCCTTTTAACACAACGCACACCGCAGTTTTTTTTTTTTTTATGTTGGTGGAACAAAATCAGGAAAATAACGTTCCGTTAGTCGTAGAATTCCAAAAGATTTTAGTCTACCCGATTTTTATACATATATATATATTTCTATCGCTATGATAACTTTGTATGTCTTTATAATAATTTGCTACTGAAATCTAAATTATTTTTTCTCCTTCAATTTCACAATTCCTCTCTATTATTACTTCACTCTCTTCCAATATATATATCTTGTTCAAAGTTTCAGTCGTTAATAAAATACTTTTTCTATTCATCCATTCGAGTTCAAATACATTTTTTTTTAAATTTGTAGTGGATGACACTTGATGTTAATAAAGTTTTTTCAAATATTAATTCATTAATTAAATTAAAAAAATGAATAAAGAGTAACAAGCAAAAATAATAGTCTAACAGCATATATAGAAAGAAAAATTGTTCGTTGTGTCCCTGTAGTGCAGGGGTGTCAAACTCAAAAGCTAACTCGGGCCAAGCAAACAAGGTTTAACTTTAAGCAAACCGCAAAAATAAATAAAAATTAAAAATAATAATAATAATAATAATAATAATAAAAAGTCAATATTTATAGAAACTTAGGTTCATTTCGAATAATACATTATAATAAACATATATAAAAGGAGAAAAAAGAATTAATGTTCCTATCCTGACACTTGACATCTCTTTTTTGCTGCTATCTTTCTAATATCGGGAATAATTTTTCTGATTTTATTATGTATTATTGTGTGGGGATATACTGGACGGGCCGCAAAAATGTTCGTTGTTGGCGCGAGTTTGACGGCTGAGCTGTAGTGCAATGGATAGCGCATTGGACTTCAAAGGTTGTGGGCTCGAATCCCATTTTGTACGGTCTAATTTCTGAGAATGGGATTTCTTTGTTTATACTATACTATTTCATTAGAATAATCAAATTTAATGAATAAATAGTAACAAACACAAAAAAATAGTCCAACACCCTATATAGAAAGGAAAATCGCTTTCTATTTTGCCACTTAATAGTGTGATTCTATCATATGTATATACATATTTATTTTAATTGTAATTATTTAATAAAAAGTAACTAAAATAGAATTTTTCTTTGTTGACCTGAGTAGGAATTGGCTTACAATTTTTTCCCCTCATTACTTTAATAAAAAAACGTATACGCTTTCTAGCAAATAAAAATACTTCTTTATAATATATATTCCTGTATAAATTTGCTATAAACTTTATCTAAATTTACGAAATCACGATGACGAATCGTAGTCAGTTTTACGAGTGCAGACGGCAATCGCATTAATTCGAGTGCGCAAATTACAGCGGCATAAAATACGATTCCGATCGAATTATCTCGATTTCGCGCAGTTTGGTCTGCTTAGAGCGATCGAATTGATTCGATCGTGCACGTTAAGTAGTTTATGAACGTTTTTTATAATCCTGTAAATAATATTTTGTGAAAAGTAACTTAAAATTTTTAAGCTTTAAAAAAACAATCATTTTGTGTTGCCGAAATGCGTTCGCAGAGAGGCGTGTTTCAATCGAAGCGCGCATGCTCAGTTTTTCACCCTCCTCGTTCGAGCTTCCGCGACCTTCTCTTTGATGGTTGTCACAGTTATAGCCGCGAAAGTAACTTAACTCAACTTTCCTCGTCGAAAATCAGATCTTGCAGTGAAAACACATTTCCAGATAAATGAAATAATTAACCTGATGAGTGCGTGCGACCATTCTTTTTTTCACTACTAGTTATTTTTCGAAAATAAAAAATGACCTTTTATTTTGCTCTCCGTTTCCTCTACTCAGCCGCGTGAGTAGGTTAAGCCTAGCGGTTCTTTCCACATGGAAGCGAATATTCCCACTCCTGTTGTAAAAGAGCAATTCTTCAGTGTGGTTGCCATCTATGACTGGTGAAGTTGTTTTTATTTCAAATGCGATTCTAAATAAAATATTTCTTTTCTTCCAAAAAAATTTTCAGAATATTTCCAGATAGTTTAATCAATGAATATTATGAATCACTAGCCTTGCTATTCTGCAAGGAAGACTGATATTTTTCTGCACAATTTCAATGTTTTATTTCTAGTTCAAATAGATTTATTTTCATCCATTCGAGCTAAAAGAAAATGACTTTAGAAGAGGCATGAAATTATCTTTTAAATTTTACGTCTTTTGTTGATTTTTGTAAAACGCACAAGTTACATTTTGCGTAGCATAATGCACAAAATAGTGTTTTATTAAAATAGAAGTATTGAACTGAATAATCTCTATAGGTCCGGATACAAAACTACATATAATCTTTTAAAGGATACACATAAAGCATAATTTGATCCTGAATCTTGATGTTAAATATGCATTATATTTTTTTCTGCCTTTTTTAAACCACATGTATAATTTGAGAACACTGTAAGTTATTCTTTTGGAAGTTTGATATTTTTTTAAATTTCGATTCGTAAAACGAGCCAGCTTTAAAATGAGACTTTTTATTGAGTTTTTAGATTTAAAAAAAAAATATTGTAACCGTGGTAGTCGAGTGATCATGGACATGAGCTCGTAGCTTGCGTGTCGTGAGTTTCCAATCCAAGTGCCATTGAAGATCCGTCCTATAGAGGGGCCGTTGCGCATGAAATCTGTCAAGGCTCAAAGTCCACAGGTTGGCGAAGGGTAGAAGTTTGGAGAGTGGATTGCGAGTTAGGATGTCGTCCTCGTCACTTGATCGAGAAATTATGAGGCCCGTTAAAATAATTTGATTTGTTTAAACAATTTGCCGATTTGTTTTTGAGTGCGACGATAGTAAGAAATCAAATCGATCAAAATTTTTATCACATATAACTTTATAACGAATGGTAGAAAAAAAACTGTTATGATTATGTATTTCGGTTATTTTATTTTCGAACAGTGATCTCTATTTTATGTCCATTACTATTACATCCTAACTGCTTTATTTTTATCTGCCATTGTCTCTCTCGTCTATTGTTTATTGCATTGAAGGCTTTTGTCTATTTTTTCTGAAAATATAAATGTCCACGAACCAGTGTCAAAAAGCCTTCTATTTGAATCGCAGCCCAATGACGTGGTCAACATAGGAGTTGGTACCCTGCTCTCTGTGTATTAGGCATGGCCAGCATGAGGGCTTTGAGTACATATTCAATGTCCTCTTGACTCACGGCTGTATTGAAAGAACGCTGGTTACGAGATGGATGCCGTCTTTTCTAGTTCCTGATTTTCTTAATGTTTTTTTTTTCATGCCATTGCCTCGCTTCCTCCCCTAAATCGTGGTCTTCAGAATTTTTCTCATTATGTAGTTTGTATCTAAACCTGCCTTGACATTTCTTTTTGTCATTTTATTCTTATAATTCATTTGGATCAATCTTTACCCCCTTCCCCCAAGACACTTTGTAACTGATACCCTTATCCTCTGGAATTTAATCCTAAATTGCATTTTTATTTAATTAATCAGTGTTGTACCAGAATTTTCCTTTGGAGGAGGTCCCCATTTCTGTTCAACTGGCTGTTCCCCATTTATTTTGATTTTAAACACTACTTTTATGAAGAGGTTTAATATCAGGCCCAGATGTGTGTGTCCGAACTCCTTCTACTTTCTTTGTGAATTCCACACATACACACTCACAATAAAACCCACAGACAAAAGCACATACACACGTACATAAACAACACTTTAATATTTTATAATTATGTGTGAGAACTGTGAAGATTCTAGACTTGATTTATAAAAAAATGTTGATTCTACTTTTAGCTCTTGATTGATTGATTATAAAATTCTCCCTTTGAAGTTACACGATGGCCGGGGTAGTCTAGTGGTTGCGGTTACGAACTCTCTCGACCTGAGCATCTCGAGTTCGAGTCCCGGTGTCGCTGAAGACCCGCCGTGTAGAGGAGGCCATTGCACGTAAAATCTGTCGAGGTTCAGTACCCTTCTGTCCGTGTATTGTGATAGGTATTAAAAAGTGGTATCAGTTCTAGTGTCGTCCTCTTCACTTGACCGAGGCTCAAGATGACCATCGTGGCCGTGGTAGCCGAGTGGTCAAGGTATCGGATCGTGGCTGGCCTTGTCACGAGTTCGAGCCCAGTACCACTCAAGACCCGCCGTGTAAGGAAGCGATGCACGTTTAATCTGTCGAGAGCTCAAATGTTCTCCCATTAGTGTGGTAATTAGAAGAGGGGGGTGCCAGCTCAGGTGTCGTCCACGTCACTTGACCATAGTTCAAAATGACGTGGTCCGTCACCAAAAACCTTTCGTGTAACTGAACAGTGCGACGTTAATATTCACTCACTCGCTCACTCAAGATGACCCTCCCCAATAGTGCTCGTAAAGTTGCTGCATAGTCACTTGTACAGTACTCATTCTCACCCACTTGAAGCTACATGGCATTGAACATTATCCTGTTGAATGACAGTCAAAACGGACGCGTATTGGGTCGGCAATCCACCCTCCAAAGCACCACGCTACAAAAATGTGAGAATTTTTGTCTCTACAGATTTAACATGAATCATTTTTCTACAAGGCGGGTCTTTAGCCATACCGGAATTCGACAAAAACAATACCTTCCGTGACAACTCGGCTATCGCGGCCACTTTAATGTTTCTCAGAACATTCATTAAAAAGTACGAGGTATGTGTCTTCAATTATACCTGGGTAAGAGTACCTTTCCTTTTTTGCAAGTTCCAAAAAGGCCAATAAAAATATTTATTATAAGAAACTGATGTTGCCATGGTAGCCTAGTGGTCAAGGTCACGAGCTCGTAGCTAGCGTGTCATGAGTTCGAGTCAAGTGCCTCTGAAGACCGGCCGTGTAAAGGAGGCCGATAATTCAATGCCCTGTCGCGACTCAATGTCCTGCCGTTGTAGTTAGGAGAGCAAGCTGCGAGCTTGAAAATTACTTCTGTTCAAATTCTTAGCGATTTTTCTTTTACCATTCGTAGCTCAGTTGTTTCTTGAAAAACAAGTTATAAAAAAAAATTAAGTCAATTCTTACTTTGAATGGATGAATAGAAAGAATTTTATGAGACTGAAAATTTGAATAAGATATATATATACAGTCGAACCTCTGTATATTGAAACTCTATATTACGAATTTTTCTATATAACGAACTTTTTCCAGGAACCAAGAACATTCCATGATTTTCTTCGCAAAATAACCACTCTATAACGAAGTGCATTTTCTATATAACGAACTTTTCCCCTTGACATTCAATTTTTTTCTCCCTATTTTTAAAGTATTTCTGGACTTTTCAAGTTATTTTCTCTTTTAACACATTTTACGGAGGTCATAAATTTTGAACTGGTTTTTATTGGGTGCCTAATTCAACGAGAGCAATATGATTCTGGGTGTTTCATCCAAGAAGTGTAACCTTTGACACCCATTATCCGGTTCACTATAAACATCTTCAATATCCCCTTTCACCCTCAATGGAGTTGTCTCCTGTCCTCGTGTTCTTGAACTAGTCTCCGTTCATCTGTAGTGTTGATCGGTCGTACTGGTAACTTCCTTTCTTGTAGCTCAAAAATATCAAAACGTGAGCCCTTGAGCGTCAAAGAAAAAAGTTTAATACTTGAAGAAATGGATAAAGGCGTCAAGAAACTTTTCTTGCAGTTTCTCTCTCTCTCGCTTTCTTTTTTTAGTTGTTAAGATGTGTAAAATAAATATATATTAATTTACAAAAAGGTATGAATAATTAATTTTATTAATATATAGTGTTTAAGAACTTAAAATTTGTTCTATGTGGTTTATGAAGTATATTGAAAGGTGAACCCCCATATAACGAACTTTTTTTGGGATTTAGCGACTTCGTTATATAGAGGTCCGACTGTATATATATATGTTATATATTGAAGTAGTGTTGGCCGGTGTATGTGATTATATATCAATTTAGATTTAGTAATGACGTCTTCAGAATAGCTTTACCTTTATTATGAGCACACATCAGCAGATTAAAGCACAATTACGTTACATTTTCACATTGAATAGACAGCGGCATTTTGGGCGACACAACACAAAGACAAAAAAGCAGCAAGTATTTACAATCTTACATGATGGCGACAAGCAGAGAAAGAGAAGCGATTACATCAGATTTTTGTGTTTATATACCAGCAGTGCACAAACGCGTGACTATTACGTAATAGTAGTTCTGATTGACTAGAATGCGCGGGATAGGGATTTCGGTTTAGCCGATTACGATTGAGATTATAATGTTTATTTTTAAACCTAAGACTTAAAGATTATTTATAGATCATTAAAAAGAATTAATTAAAAGTATGTTAGAGGGAATTATTACATATATATATATATATATAAGAGGAGGGAGTGCACTAATAGTAGAAATTGAAAAAAGAGCATTATTTGTTTGCATTGTTGTAACAATGCACACCCTGTTTGGCTGAAAAATAGGTTTTCGATGCCAACTTTTGTCTTTGTTTTAACAGTTACATTGTCACAACAATAGAGACGAATCTGTGTTGGATTCGAAAACTGGTAATTAATTAAATTAAATTTAATGAATGAATTAATATTTGAAAAAACTGTATTAACCTCAAGTGCCATCCACTACAAGTTTAAAAATTTGAATTTGATAGGAGGAATAAAAAGTATTTTATTAACGATTGAAAATTTGAACAAGATAAATATATAGAGTAAGCTAGTAGTCTATTTTCGCCATATGCACAAGAGCGTGACATTGTAATTTATGCATTTGTTTATAGTATAGTGTTTTTAAAATTTCAAAATAGTTAATAAATAATTATTTTTTCTTTTTAACATGTAAATGGATAGCTCATTTAGCATTATGGTATAGAAGGAAAAAGGCGAAAACCACATTTTATAAAAGAAAAAATGTGTCAACTCGAATAAAAATGAGTAGTGTGATAAAATAAGTGATTCTCTACAGGATAGTGTGAAGCCAGAATAAAATATTAATATTCGCGAGTACTTTTATAATAGAAAAAATATTTCAAATTTGGGTCCTATTCTTTAACATTAGCCGAAAACATCCTTAAGGCAGATTGTTATGTATTTCATCGATCTGTGTAAGAATAAATCCTTATTCAGAAAAAAAAAAAGAAAGGAAGGAAGGGATTGATTCTTTCAGGACAACACACAAATGTAATTTTGTAAAAAGAAAGACTCCGATGAAAGGAATCCTCATTGTTAAATCGCTTAGTTGAGAAACGGATGTAATAAGTAGTTCCTTTGTGTCGCTCTACTGAAAGGAGCCTTGTTGAGGTCTGTCGCCTCGCGTTGCTTCTGTGTAAGACGTTAAACTAACATAATAAACTTTTTAGTAATAACTGCTGATTACGGAAATCTAGTATGTGTTACTCAAAGTATTTATTTTAAGAAATACAGAGGTCCATTAAACTTCTACCTAAAAAATGTTTGAAAAGCTTCTTTAAACTTCTCCGAATATATTTTTTAAAAATGTGAACAAAGATTTGGAGGTCAGCTATAAAATCACTGTTCTTAGAATGTGTTTATATGCCTATGCTACAGCCCAGTAAAGCACACAGAAATTTTTCAAGGGACGGGGTTAAGGGTCGAAAGTCCACTTTTCTCTTATCATGCACCAATACGCTAAACAACAAATTCTTTTTATTTTGTCGACTTTCGGGAACAAAAAACAGAAAAAAAAAATTAATGAATAAATAATTAGCATTAATTAATAAAATTAATTATTAATAACAAATAAATTTTGCGTACTATGTGCATGGGTTTATAATGGATCGCGAAAAAAAATCAAGGGCTTTTGAGGGGTACCCGGGGCGCCACTGCTACAGCCCAATAGTAAAGGCTTGTTACTGGTGAAGGTTGGCTGAGCTGGTTTCAACCTGCAGTCTTAGTTCCCAAGGCTAAGAGTATGCTTTTGTGGCGTTAATTTATTCCCCACCTACACTGTCTCGTTATGCTTCCTATTTTTGGTTTGATTATTTAGAATTGCAGATAGTTAGTATATTATTATATATATAATACGCAAAAATTTTAAAACTTATAAATGTGTTCCAACAAATTTTTTTGAATCGACAATAATCACTACTTAAAGGCATGGATGCTTATAAATGTATAGGGCCTTTGCAGCATGAAGGCACTCTAAATATCCATCCAGCCGTAAGTACTCATGAGAGGTTGGTGGAAGGGGAAGTGAGGTGGGAGGACTCTGACCATTCGCCAGGGAATTCTCTCTCAAAATTGGGGTGAAACCGAGCTAAATCGTTATATCACCTGTAACAACCCACTTTGGGCTGGGGGTTGGAGAAAAGATCAACCCTAGCAAGATTTAAACTCAATTTTATTTAATGAATCAACACAACTAGAGGTAGGAAATGCACTTAGTAAATAACCGTAAGCGCAATCGCACGGTTTAAGGCTACTAACATATAATTAAAGTTTATTTAACTTACTCCAGGACTCTTGCGAATCAATTCTCTGTAATTATCTTACTTAAATATTTGAACTCCGGTCATAAATCGTGTTCACAGTTTAATCGCTTTTAATCTCCAGTTATCAACTATCCATCGACTAACATCACGTACCTAAATTCCAATGCTTAAATAGAACAACGCATTGAAATAAATCCCCGTCTTCTTCGAGGAAAAGTTTTCAACAGCAGTTAAAAAGAATAATTTTTCCCAAGAGTATTAATGGAATATTCGCGAATAGACCAGTTACATGGTGCTCAAAGATGCTGTCGGTTAACGACAGGGATAAAAACTATCCACTTGCCATGTGGAATTTCGTCGGTCTCTTCTGACATCGTTTGATCGGGTGGTATTAAGAACAATACGCAACAACATTTACCTATAAAAATATTATAAAATTTTGTTTTTCTGTAGGAATAATTTTTTTAAAACATTGAATCATTCGAATTTTTAAAATTTTTTATGAAAATTACACTCAAACTTGTTTTAAAAAATTACTATTAGTAAATTTATGAATAAATTGGGAGGTTGATCTTGGAATGTGTTGGGTACTAAATTTTTTATAAGATTTGAAACACATATCATCACATAATCTTCCACGTAATTTGGCTGTGTTTGTTTTTCCCCTTCAGTAAAATGTGTCTAAAAAGTAATCATGAAAAATTTTATTCTTTATATTCTGCGAGATCACAGATTAAAAGATATGTTTAATTTATCACAGTTGTAATATATATAACATATATACATACTTTTAGAGTGATGAGAATATTTTAAATGAAAACCACGTATTTTTGTTCCTTCCCACTGCGGTACTTTTAAGAGTTTTTTTTAAATCCCTTTTAAGAAGAATTTATTTGAAAAAACCCCTGGAGATTGTACTCTAGAAAGACATTGTTTTGTGTTCTGACAAGCAATAAATGATTTCGTTCGCAGTTGTGTGTGAAGTGAAAACCCAACGCGATAACGTCTTTGTGTACACAGCTCCAATTCCATTATCCACTGTCAATAAAAGGTCAGCGCGTAATCGCTGAAATAAGCGATAAGTATACATCAGATGGGGGGAGATCGTTGCGGCAGTTGCATTGATTCAGAACCTATGATAAAAATTCATTTAACAAAAATATATGTGTGTATTTTTTGAAAAATAAATAGAATTACAATTCAGATTTATTGTATGTGAAAAAATTTGCAATGGATAGTTTTGGGGCCTAAGTTTTTTTTTTTAAAAAGAACAGATTTTATTTTTACATTTTGCTAACTATATTCAATATTTTGAAGATTTTTTCAAAAACTCCCTTCACAAATATTTGTGTACTCTCATCTCCAATTTATATTGAGTTTCGGAGAATGTTCTACTGTCATGGGGAGAGGCTTTTAATTGACCTTTTTCGAATACTTGGGGTATTTTCAAACAAATAAAAACAAAAAAAGGAATCCTCCTCTTTTCATAAATTGTTCCGTTTCTTAAAAAACTTATTTACTAGTGTGCGCGGATGTCAAAGAAAACTTTTACGCACAGTTTTTTGAACACATTTTGATTCTTTGTAAAACGTCGAATCAAATGAAAAATTTCAGTTCCACTGAGTGTGGAAATATAAAATCCACTTTTCTTAACAGAACGTCTAACACAGGGTTGGCCACCCCGCAGCACGGTGGAGTTGTAACCGTGGCCTGCTAAGACTTACTGAAAAATTAAAAAAATTGAAAAGATGATATTAAACAACAATTTTATTTAAATGGGGTTGTGTCTCAGATACTCTCCCCCTCCTCCCTCAAAACTTGGATGAACATGTTTGTGGATAAATGTTTTCTATTTTGAACATAAAATCAAAATTAGCTCATATGTGCCTAAAACAACCTAATTTTATCAGCATCTTCAACGGCTAATCCTAATATAGATGACTTGTTAAAAAAGTTACTTTCACACACAAAAGCCTATTGAGTACTGACTAGTTAATATTTATTTAAATGCTTCAGGTTACTCATTTTTATATATTACACCTAACTTAACTGATTGTGAACCTCCAAAAAATTTTATTAAAAATAAAACCAAAATTCTTACTTTTGTCTTATTTCTTCTATTATTTTTACATTTCCAATATTTATATAGACTTGCACTATAAAAAATGTACTATTTGAGTAAAAACCCCTTAATAAGCTTACAAGTAACACATTTTTTCACTTTTTCATTCTATTTCTTTTATTTGTTGGAAAAGTTGGAAGTAGCAAGCATATTTTTTTTTATCAGATAGTGAGACTCTTTCCAAAAAGCTTGGCCACCCTAATCTAACATTACTGTATTCCTTACTCTTTTCTCATCAGCAAACATTGTATTGTCTTCAATATGTATTGTCGCTGATTTTTTTTCATGGGGTTGTGAGCTTTCAGGTTCGTTTAAAGCGACTCCCCCCCCCGCATCATGCGAATCCCTCCCCCACTTGTCTCCCGTCAATAATTGGAAATGCCCATCAATCAACTTAAGAATTATTTTCCTTTTATCACACACACATTTCTTTTCCAGTATTCTACATCGAATATTCTACAACTTTGGGCATTTCTGGATTTGCCAGTTTCTACTCTGTAGCCTTTTGTAAAGAATATTATAATTGTTGCCACCTGATATTTCCCCCCGCAAAATTGCTTTTCTAATAATTGACATTAATTATTTTTTGCACCTTTGTTTTGACTATTTGATTGGCATTTTTTGAAAAATAACCTTGTTTCTCTTGTAAAATGACAGGCCGAAACATATCAAAATAATTTAGAATCGCTTGCACATAATTCACGAAAAATTGCGAAATGGATTCAGGAGATCACAAAAATAAATGCAAAACTTTAACGTGCGTAATAAGAGACTAAAACGGACACTCTATTTTACGACTTTGAAACGCAACGTATTTGTTTCCTATAGAAAATTTTGTAAATATAACAGTTTTATATAGCTGCCAAGGAACTATGTTCTTGCAAATTACTTCGAATCGAATAAAGCAATAAAAAGATATTTTAACATCAACATAAAATATTTTTAAATTTAAGTTCATTATTGGTGAAAGCAAGTGTGAATTTTAAATCACACAAACTTGAAAAACTGACCACTTTAACGGTGGTAAAAACAATAACCATTTTACACTGCTGGCCACCGTAAATGCAACACCAAGAAAGACAAGAAATAGCACAACAAAATTTATTTTGTAGATAACATGTTGTGACCAAGTATCAAATGATTAAAGTTTTAGACTTCTGTGTAGTGTGGTTCCTGCCAGAATCAGTAGCCAGAGTTGCCACCATTGTTGGAGATCACCGCTGCCACACGCCTTGGCATTGATTCAAAGAGACTTTAGATGTGTTCTTGGGGTACAGCAGACCAAGAAGCTTCCACACGTTGCCAAAGTTGATCTGGTGTGGCAGCTGGGGGTGTAATCTGGGTCAATCGTTCAGCAACCATGGACCACATGTTTTCTATCGGTGAAAGATCCGAAAAGCGAGCCGGCCAGGGAAGCAATTCAATCTGGCGATTGACGAAGAACCTTTGGACAATGTGTGCCACGTGTGGTCGCGCATTATCCTATTGAAATATGGCTGGGGCCAAGCCCTGAAGGTAGCTCCAACACCTCGGAGATGTAGCGCTGGCTGTTTAAAGTACTAGAGAAGTGTGCGAGAGTGATATCCAATACCGACTCATACCATAATACCTGGTGCAGGACCAGTGTGGGGGTTCATAAAGCAGTTGTTCAGTATCCTCTCCCCACGGTGTCTCCAGACTCGAATCCGACCATCGTGGTGTTGCAGACAGATGCGTGACTCGTCAGTAAAGTCAATTTCATTCCATTCTACCGCCCACATCCTTCTTTCATCGCACCATTGGTGGCGGAGACGTCTGTGGTTCTGCGTCAAGGGTAGACCAAGCAATGGACGTCTTGGCGGACAGACCACTCTGCTGTAAACGGCGTCGAATGGTACGCGCAGACACTGAATGATGCGTTACAGACTCAGTATACTGTGCTATGGTTCGTGATGTGACTGAGCGATCCGTCACTGCCATGCGCACAATTTGCCAGTCCTCACGTGAATTTGTGCACTGAGGTGGATGCGATTGACCACGTCGGTCCGTCGTACCCTCCTGCATCCAACGGTCACATATTCGCATTACAGTTTTTTTGGTTTCGTCCAACCCGACTACCGATTTTCCTGAAAGATAATCCACAATCTCGGTAGGCCACTATCTTTCCTCTGTTGAACTCGGATACTTGATCAAAAGCTGATCGCTGTTTTCTACGAGACATAACTGATCGTTTTTTGAAAACCCCCCAAGAAAAACACAATTGCCGAACTTGATAATAATAATAATAATAACCAAGCCTTAAATAGCGCTTTGAGGTGGCGCCACAGGCGCACGTGATGTGTGTCTGCGCTGAAATTTTAATCATTTGCATATATGTCCCCTCCACTGATGCATGTTGTAAATTTCATGTTATTTGCCTGCTTCTTTCAGGGTGTTGCATTTACGGTGGCCAGCAGTGTAGTTTGATACATTTCAAAATGCTGGATTCTTAACTTCCAATAATTCTGATAAAGTATCTTTTGTGAGTTTTCGTTCAAATTTACTTTACAGAATATGTATTCGAATAATAACCCTTTATCTATTTACGATACTTCTAAGTATACCACCCATTTAAAATTACATAGAATAACCATTTTTACGAATATTCTGACAGCAGGAAAGCTCTTTGACTTTTCCAGGATAAGTTACAGTACGGGCTCTATGATGAGTGTTTTAGCGCAGAAGGCGAAGAGTTTCATAAAACCGAAATAGCGTTTTCAGAGCTAACACTTTAATCGGATTGCCAAGATCGTCATTTTTGTTCCGCAAAAATAGTTAAAATCAAAAGGTTTCTTGTTTTATTCATATCTTTGTTAAGACCTCTTAGAAAATGATTTGACTATTTATTTGAAGTGAATAATGTATAGGATTGATTTTACAGTTGGCCACTGGCACTTTACTTTTCATCCTTGTAACTTATTAATGCAGAATTATGATTTTTTGGCATTTATTTTTAATTTTACTTATTTCTTTTGCTTTTTTATGGGTTTTTTCAACGCTTTCGAAAAATTTTGGAATTTAAATATAAGTTTGCCTTTTTTTTGCGTTATAATTAAATGAAAAACCAATTCCTTGTTCAAAAATTAATTACTTTGTGTGTAATTGAGATTTAACAATAATGGGAGGTTTCAAGGTGCTATAATTTTTTACCTTCTTTAAATTGTCGGGGGAAAATCAGACCAGTCTTCAAGAGGCTTTGGATTTATTGCAGAACCTACCATCTGAAAGCAGTGATGCACTAGCAGATGATTCATCAAATTAAGAAGTCCCAGCAAATAATCTGCTGGAGTTTTAGTCAAATTTTGAAAAATATGGTCAAGAAACTGAATAAGACAGAATAAGGTGCAGAAGTTCATGTTCAGAAAATACAGTATTTTCGACCCTAGGATGGAGAGTTTTAAAAAAACATTCAATCGAAACCTCAGTCAAAATGCGCAATATGTAATGTATTTTTGTGTGTCATTGAAAAGAAAAACGGTGTTTCTTTGAATATCATCGAATTAAATTTATGCGTAAAAAAGTAAATACATTTTAAATATTTTATAATTTTCAAGCATAAATTTTTTTGTGCTATAAAATATTTGTGTTCTCTGGTTATTTAACATTTTTAAGATTTAAAACTTGGTTAAAAAAGTCTTATGGTCTTTTTGTGCTATGGGAATATTTTAGCGCCCTTTGTGTGTACTGAAGGATACTTTAATTAAAGTTAATTAGCTCCAACGAATTAAATTTTCCAAAGTTGAGTAGTTTGTTTATGTATCTCCCTTAAATTTCAATGTAGTCACTCAAAAACCAAACTATTACATGAAAAACATTGCAGTAAATTGTAATGCTTTAGATAAAGGATTAGTTGTAGTCATGGTCACGTACCGGCCGCTCACGGGTTCCAATCAAAAACCCCTACCGCGCACAGGGGCTGATGCGCCTTAAATCGAGGTTTGCTCTGTCGCTTGCGTGGTGAGCAAGTTTGGAGAGAGAGTGCCAGTCGTTCTCGTCATTTGACTATGGTTCAAAATGACGTGGTCCATCGCCCATAGCCCTCGTGTTGCTCTATAGTGCAACACTCACTAGTTGAGCCGTAAGTTCTAATTCCCTTTAAAAAATTTATCCTTTTTTTCTTCTCTAATTGGGCTGCGTATTGGTATTTCTACCTTTACAAACCTAGTACATTCCCCAGGAGCTGCTATCACTTTTTAGTACGGCACGTTATAGGCGATACCAACTGCCGCAAGTAATTTTGAAGCCCAGCAAAATTAAATTCCCAAGTACAAATTTCGCATCGGTAGAACTTAGGTGCCTCCCTGTTGGGGGGAAGAAAGATTTATACTAAACATACTACATGACTACATCTTTTTTAAAATAAATTCTTCCGTCTCCACTCAGCACTTCCGAAACTTTTTAGCTGTATTTTCCCATTAACATTGCAAAAAATAAAATAAAATAAATAAAACTTGATGCACACACTATCTAGCAAAGTGTGCGAAAGTCATCTGATCATCATTTTTTCCCCCTATTCTTTTTCTTTCAAAACTGGTTTATTTTTACGAGTGAGCTGGAAAAAAAAGAATCCCACCTTTTATATACAAAAAGAAGATAACTGTGTCCATTGGCTTCCCAAACATACCTGAATCGAATAAAAATTCTTCTCGATTCCTCTTTTCATTAGAACAGCTTTGAAGTGATTGCACTCGAGTACTCACTGTTTGATAAAAAGATTCCCACTTGTTTATAAGTAGAAAAAAAAATGTATAATTTCATTGTTGAAATACGACAGCGAAATACAGTTTGCCTGTCGATTCTACGAGTTGTTTTGTGGAGCTGAAATGGATTTTAATTCCCTTGTCCAACGATTCGGAAAATTAGCTCATTTTAAATTCTGGTGTCTTCGATTAGTTCGTGGATTGAAAAAAAACTCAGGTATTCAGTGCTCGAAATATCTAAGTTTTATTTTAATATCAAATCACGATTCGTGTAAATCTACCACTGAGTCAGCTGACCCTCCTCTGCTTACTGTCGTTGTGCAAAGTCTGAGATGTATCTATACAATTTTTTTTTTAAATATTGTTTTTCCTCTCTCTCATTTACTTCCCGTCAAAACACAATTTAAAGTGAATATAATTTTAATTATTTCCAAAGTTCAGTGATGGCAATTAGAAAAAAAAAAATTGTTTCTGTTAAGAATACCGGTTGATTCATAAATATTGCGACCAATTTCAGAGGATCATAAATTTTTATTGAATAAAGTTATTTACATGAAATTTTCAAATGTGATTTCCTCTAGCACAGTATACTTTTCTTAAGCGTTTTGGCTAAGATGAAAGAGTCTTTTCGATCGTTTTTTGGGTATTTTCTCAATTCCCTCTTAAATTGCTTTTTGAAGCCCTTGAAATGCTCTTATTTTACGTTTATTTAATTGTTTTTTTAAGTATCCCCATAAAAAATAATCGTAAGGAACACAAAGGTTTTCCTTTCGTTCACATTCATCATAAATAGTTATATGCTTTTAAGATTGGTCACACTTATTTTGAATCAACCGGTATGTACTATCACGCGTGAAATTGAATAATAGGTTTTTAGAAAATAATTTTGTGGCAAATCCTACGCTTCTTTTAAATGTCGAGAGAGATACACCGGGTATCCGACAAGTATGACTGCACTTACTTTCAGATATTAATTACAATATATATACGCGTATCACTATTCATGCATTCATTTTATTTTGCTGTCTTGTGTTCCTCCCACGTGTAGATAGATATAGGCCTTTTTTCAATAGAGTACTGTTTTTCTATTATGACGAAAATTTCTGCTGTATGGGGAAGGTGGATCCATAAAACATTGCTAAACCCTAATTCTCTGGCCTAATTCAGTGACAGCTTAAGAAATTATATTAGGTCGCCACTTTAGTCTAAAGACTCTTTCTGCATTTTCACTATTAATAGCTCCATACCTCTGATTCTTGTAATTTCTGTTTTTATCCAAATTTAGTACAATATTTTTTGCACTATTTATTTTACTTATATTTTAGCAGATATTTTTTAGAATCCAATTTCATTCATTCTTAGTTTTGTAGGAATAACAATTTGTATTTTATTTAATATTAATATACTATATATATATATATATATAGTCGAACCTCTGTATTGAGATTTTTTCTATATAGCGAACTTTTTCCTGAAGCCAAGGACATTTCACGATTTTCTTCGTAAAATAACCTCCCAATAGCGAAGTGCATTTTCCATATAACGAACTTTTTCTTTTGTGATAAAATTTTTTTCCCTCTCTATATTTAAAGTATTTCTGAACATTTCAAGTTATTCTCTCTTTTAACACATTTTACGGAGGTCATATATCTTGGACTAGTTTAATTAG
>BMAV01026366.1:40844-60990 GCA_019973955.1 Trichonephila inaurata madagascariensis | reverse complement strand
ATAAACACCCTTTATACGTTTTTTTAAATCAACGTTTTGAATGTTGTCAGTCACCTTAAAAGGGAATTGTTATCCAGATTTGCATTTAATTTAAGATTCTCAACTTAGCTTCGGTAGGTAAGGGGTTGTGACCGGCGTGGTGACACAGATAGCCCATCGTGCAGAGGAACTGATACTCGTTAAATCTGTTGTGGCTGAAAGTTTTCACGTTGATGTGGTGAGGAAATTTAGACAATGGGTTCATGCTCATGTGACATTCTCGTCATTTAATTATGATTCTCAATTAAGAGAACTTTATTTAAAAGTTCGTGCAACATTAATAAAGAATCAATCACCAAAATAAATTCTGTAAGAGTTTTTATTAAAAAAAAAAAAAAAAAAAACGAAAACTGATGTATATTTAGAGGTATGCATATCATGGTTTGAGAACCGCTACTTTAAAATTGTGTTGATTTTCATCGCGCGGTAAATTTGATTTCACTGCTAAATGTGATTTTAATTAAGTTTTCACAAAATAAAATTACCGATTTAAACCAGATATCTTTAACATTTCTGTTTCCGCTTTGAAGAGGAGAAGGCATTTTCTTGAAATTTAAACAAAAACATACACAAATCTTAAGAATTTTAATTTTTCTTTCATTTTTCTAAGGCAGGAAAGTATTTTTGTTTGTTTGTTAAATCGTTGTGAGCATTGTTACGGTCTTCACGATAACGAAAGGGCAGACATGTGAAATGATTAATCCGTGTTGTGTCCTTGACACAAGATCTATCCTCGTTCTCTGAATTTCGTTTTTAAACTGCAAAAGTTATTTCCAGCATTTCGCTATTTTATGCTAAGTTTTTGAATGAAGGGTATCCATAATACTATAACAATATATTACAAAATAAAGTTAAAAAACCAACTAAAAAACACGCTTTTATAGTGAATCGAACAAAAAAGTAAAATAATAATTCTTAAAATAAAAATAAAATGATTAACGAGAAAATTAATGCCATTGGGATAAAAGCGTGGGGTGCTCTATATTAATTGTTATAATTTCTTACTTGTGTTCTGTTCCGAAATGCTGAGTTAGTGTAAAAAAGTAGTACAAAGCACCCCAACGCTTTTACCACAATAACATTAATTTTCTCGTTAATCATTTTATTTTTATTTTAAGAATTATTCTTTTACTTTTTTGTTCGATTCACTATAAAAGCGTGTTTTTTAGTTTTTTTTAAAAACTATAATTTATTTTTAATTTTTTAGTTCGATCTACAATAAAAGCCTGTTTTTTAATTTTTAAAACTATCATTTTTTCTTTGTTGAATTTATTCTTGAGTTTGATATTTGGAGCTGGAATTATGTGGCTCCTGGAATTAGTCTTGCTCTTCAATGGATATTAATTAATGGGTCTTAAGGGTATTTATTCTCTCCGTTTACGGGCTTCGGATGGACCCCCTATCGTTGTATTTCAAAGATTCCGTCTCTATAGATACAGGTCTTAACTAATAAAAGTGTGTTAAAAGAAGAAATATTAAATATCAATCGTATTATCACCTTTTAAACGTATTGCGAAATGTTAATTCGTATCATCACTTCTAAACATACTGCTTCATTAAAATAAAAAAATATTTAGCAGTTAGAACATAAATTATTTTTATTCCCGTTTGCGGTTTTAGAGGATTGCACCTTAATCTTTTAGGCGTTAAATCTAGAATTAGTCGCCAAATTCTAGAAATGGCATATGGAATTAGTCGCCAAATCTGGAAACGATTTAATGAATGAGTCGCAAAATCTAGAATCCTTGTATTCCTTAATTATTAAGATCCTAATCAGGCCAATAAAACAAAATTATGAAATTATTGTATTCTCATGGGTCCTCGACAAGTGTGCGAAATTTCGAATTAATCTGACCTTTTAAAGTGGGTAAAAATCGAATTCAAAGATTCCATTACATACAAGTCAAACTTATAAAAACGTGCTAAAAATGATCGGCACGATGACATCGATTGGCAACGCTTACAAACCAAACTTTCTCAATCTCTGTGTCTTGGTAGAAGATCAAAATTCACAGTAATAACAGAAAAAATGCACAGGAAAAGCTGCCTGAGAAAAATTCTTTTTATTCATTATAAAAACTATCACAATGAGTTAAGTCAAATTATCGGTTATTGCTTCCGTTATACATAAAATGAAAACAAATTCAAGTTTCCTAATATCTCGAGAAGCCTAAAATAAATTTCTGCCATTGGATTTCTTTTTTCGAGGGCCCAGAAATGTAACCGTACTTTTGTGTTTCAATTTCCGATAAAATACAGATTTTCATTAAGATCAATTTAAAAAAAAAGATTCGCTGTTATTACTATTAATTTAAACTCTAGCTCTTAGTTTAATTTCTAAATAAAAGATCTTAATTTTTAAAGTTTAAAAATAAGGAATAAGATAAAAGAGAGAGAGAGAGCAATATTAAAAAAACATGAGTCAAATTCATTAAAGTATTTGAAAGTAAATTTTCATTTAAAATTATAATGTTTTCCTGCACGATGATTTAGGGAATTACAGTCCGACCTGTATATAACGAAGTCGCTCAATTTCGAAAAAAAAATTCGTTATATAGAGGTTCATCTTTCAATTTTCTTTATAAACCACATTAAACAAATTTTAAAATCATAAACACACTATGTATTGAAAAGAGTAATTATTCACACCTTTTCGTAAGTTAATACATATTTATTTTACACACATCTTACACACCAAAAAGAAAAGAAAGAAAAACTTCAAGGAAAGTTTCTTGACGCCTTTATCCATTTCCTGAAGAATTAATTATTTTTCTTTGATGCTCAAGCACTTACGATTTGACATTTTCGAGCTACAAGAAACGAAGTTACCAGTACGATTGATCAACACTACAAATGAACAGAGACTAGTTCCAGGACACGGGGACACGAGACAACTCTATTGAGGGTGAAAGGGGATATCGAAGATATTTCGAATGAACTGGATAATGAGGGTTAAAGGTTGCACTTCTTGGATGAAACGCCCAGAATTATATTGCTCTATGCGAGTTAGATACTTAATAAAACCAGTTTAAAATTTATGACCCCCGAAATATGTGTTAAAAGAGAGAATAACGAAATTATTTCAGAAATACTTTGAATATATAGAGATAAAAAAAATTGAATCACAAGAAAAAAAGTTTGTTATGTAGAAAATGCACTTCGTTTTTGGGAGGTTATTTTACGAAGAAAATCGTGGAATATTCTTGGTTCCAGGAAAAAGTTCGCTCTATAGAAAAATTTGCAATATAGAGGTTCTTGTACAGGAGGTTCGACTGTATATATTTGCTTACGAATAGGACATATTTCATACAGTTTAATATATATGAAAAATGTAATTTAAGAAATTCGATTTAAAAAAAATATCTATATGTTTTTTGAGTTAACATTTTTTTTTTCTTATCACAGCAGTTAACTCATATTTACTATCGAGTGTGAACTAGACTTTATTAACATCGCACAATAAAGCAACAAGAAAGCTATTGTGTAGACGAACCTGTTAATTGTAAATTCGAATAAGAAACGAGGATGACACCTGAGCTGCCTCTTTCCTGTCCACACTACCACTCCACATGAACTGGAGGATTTTGAGCTTTGGCAGATTTAACGTGCATAAGTCCCTCTACACGGCCGGTTTTCAATGACTCTAAGGCTATGTTGTCAGCCATAAGCTCGTGACCATGACTACTAGGCTACTGCGGCCACCCAAACATACTATCGAACAGTCCTTGGAAAAATTGCCTCTAGTACAGTCCTATGATTATGACCCGTTAAATGTTCTCAAAAATAGAGCCTTATGTATAAAAAAAGGAATAAAAAGCTTTCAACTGTAATCGTGTCGAGAGAAACTTCATCTTTAGATGCTTCAAACCGATTTATCCTTTTAAACACGGAGCAAGCGTTCTCTTTAAAAGTACCGCTTATTTGTTATTTTGTTTCAATGGGATCCGAATTTATACCTTGGACTTTCAGAACACTAGCTAAAATGTTTAAAGTTCTCGTTTGAAAATAGAGAACGGATAATCGATAAACATTTATTATTTACTTTTATAATTTTTCTTCTTAGGTTAAATGGATCGTAATAATTATATTATCCACAAGTATAACAAGCTTGTACTTTAAAAATTTTGCTATTAAATTTTACGTAAAAGTTTAAGAAATCTGTTGTCTAAGTTTATGCTCATCACACATACGTCAGTATTGTTCATTGTGCTTGGTTGTTATTTATATTGCTTACAATTGCCTCTTTTTGAGCCTCTATTTACTTTGGTACTGAGCCATTTGGGCCAATGAATGTCACGGAATCGAAGAACTTCCCCTCGTGAAGGTTCACAAAAGGAAGAGCCATCAAATTTTAATTTTCTAGCTTTTCAATTACTATTAATTTTTGGTGTAACTAATAGGGGGTGTTGGCTCATGAACTAAAGCTGCGCCAACGCATCTAATTATTTTTATTTGTCAAGGGTTTCTGTTAATGTAAAGTATCTGACAACAGATTTGTTTGTTTTGATTTATTGGCGATATGTTCTTATTCGGATCGAATCGTGGAATAAAGTGAGCTTGTTCTTGTAGAATTTTTAAAGCTAAAATTCTTTTATTCTAACCAAATTCTGTTCTTAATGATATATTCAAAACTATAAACTCCTGTTCTTCGATTCATTAGATCATTTTTTTTTAAGTTACAATCCACTAACTCTATTTAAATTCGAATCTGTGTTCGAATGGGGAGCGAGTCAGTTTTTGTCTATTTCAAACAATTATGAAAAAAGATATTTATCGCATTTATATAATGTAGATACTCAGTTTGAACTCGAACCACGAGGTTCCTAACTTTTTTTCTGGATACACTGATAATTCAAATAAAAACTATGTTTTAATCTAATATCAACACGTCCAATTGCTGTCCTCCGCGAACTCAATTCCCTTAATTTTAAATAAAAGTTCTCTTTTGTGTGCATATGTTATGGTTGCTTTAACCCTTTATCTACCGTATTATGATTTACTGCAGTTTTTTTCATGCAATATTTTTTTTGAATCATTACATTGAAGATTAAGGGAGATACATAAACAAAATACTCCACTTTGAGAAATTTAATTCGTTAGAGCTAATTAATTAATTAAAGGTATTCAATTGTAAAATTAATTATGTACACTGTGTGTTCACTTAAAATCAATAGTCAAATCGTTTTCTAAAGTCTTCATTAACATACAAAAACAAATAATAAGACTCTTACCTTTTGATATTAACTACTTTTTCGGAGCAAAAATGATAATCTTCGCAATCCGCTGAAAACGCCGTCATCTGAATACGCAATTTCTGTTTTAAAACTATTCGCCTTCCCCGCTAAAATACTCATCATAGAACCCATGCTGCCATATATATTTTAGAAGAGTGGATTTTTAAAAGAATATTTCTGCTAAGAGTATCGTCAGAGTATTCGTAAAAATGGTTATTCTATGTAATTTTAAAGTAAGTAGTACTTATAAGTACCGTCGATAGACAAAGGGTTAAAGAAGGAGGTTCTCAAATCAAGCCATTTATCGGAAGTATTTCTCCTTGAGGATTAGTAGAAGAGCGTGAAGAGAGAACCTGTTGCAAATTATAGGCATGTGTAATGAGCATTTTAAAACACTCAACTTTAATGCGAAATATTTTCAAAAAATCCTGAAATAAGTAATTTAAAAAAAAAAAATGCTAAGAGAAAAATCCTTCCAAATAAATGCACTTCTAAGCAACAAACTGTAATATTAAATAGAATTCGAGCAACAAACACTGATTATGTGTGTTGAATTTCAGCTTTAGTTTTATAATCATACACTTTAAAGTCAGATTTAAAAAGAAAAATAATAATTTTCTTATTAAATTTGATTGCTGTTGATCAATAATGATGCAAAGTCACGTACAATCTAATAAAGCAGCATTAAAACATTTTAAAATATATTTAAAAAAGCATACTTATTTATTTCAAAATTATTCCTCTAAAGAAAGTTGTTCTAAATCGATTCTCTTCGGATAACAAGAGCTCTGAGAGGAAATTCTGGAGCATTCAATCCTGATAACTTTGAAACGGGTATTTTTATAATTTACTAAAATTTGAATAAACCGAAGGACACATATCTCTCCTATTGAAATATAAATAAGTATTCTATAATAAAACTGAATTCCAATAAAAGTATTTTAATAAAGATTAGTTCTAGTGAAAGTATTCTGATAAAACACAACAGTTTTTTTTTTTTTTTTTTACGAGATTCGAATATATTTGAAAACGATCGTCTTTTAATTTTCTCATTCAATTTCCTCATACTTCCTTGTAATTTGCAAATTGAATTCTCCTCTGAAACATATCTTGAATTTTTTTTTTATGAACATAATTTTTTTTAAATTTTATTTTTAATTCGATACAATTATAGAAAAGTGAAAATGTCTTCATTTCATTCTGCAATGTAGACTCAGCTCTCTCGACCTTCTTTAAGGCGCATGCGCAAAGCATTAAAAAGTGTTCTATCCGAAAAGCCACCGTTTTTTTTTTTTTTTTTTTTTCTTCTCTCCGAAGATGTTCCTTTCCAAGGTCATTCACCGTTCCAGCAAGGCAAACAACCAAACGATTTTTCACAAGCTGTTCTTTTTTATTCCCTTCTCTTATCATCATTCTTACCTCGACTCTACAGAGAATGAATGCCCTTTGTTCAATATTCGATGTAAAAATTTGTTTGCTGGGTGGAAAATTTTGATTTATATTAATTAAAGCACGTAAATAAGCCCAATTTAATTATGTATATTAAATTATATATAACTGTATCATATCAGAAAATTATTAAATATGTATAAATCAGAAAAAAGTATCTTACGTAAAATCTTTGATTTAATGGTTTTTACAATTTTTTTTACTTAATATCTATGTATTTGCATTACGTAAAACAGTTTTTGTGTTCAAAGCACAACAAATGCTTACCATTTAATTCTTTTAAGGAAAAATTTAAAAGAATATGAAGAGGTTTCTTTAAATGCTACTTCTTCAATAGTTAACATACAGACATGAAACCTGATTTACAAGTAAGTCAAACTAGCCAAAGTTGGTAAGGGTTTTCTGCGAATACAATTGATATTCGTAAACTACATTTGTTTTGTGAATGCTTTTTTGAAAATTCATCAAGAGAAATATGAATTCTAAATTAAAATATTTTAAAAAATATAAGTGTTGCTTTGATTTAAAAACACATCAACATTATTATAGTAATAGAAATAGATAGAAAAAAACATCCAAACATTTGGTGCTATAGAAAAAAAAAGCATTGGCATTAAATGACGATAAACTAGTTCTTTTTACTTTTGAAATGAATCAGTTTAAAGTTTTTATTTGCCATTGGGATGTGAATAAAAACGAACCCAGTGGTGACCATTACTCTGGATTTTATTAACATAGAGCTTTTAACTTAAGTGAGATTATAGGAAATTATATAAAATGTTATTTAGGATAAGAATTTTTAATCATTTGAATCCCATAGTAGCCGAAAAATCATCAACATATCAATATTTTTTTTATTGGCTTATATGATACCTCGAATCATTATAAATATGCCTGAAAAATATCAGAATCTGCATTTTTTAAAATTAAGTTATGGAACAATTTTTGATGCTGGACAGCAGACTAAATAAAAGTGCCACGCCCACTTTTCACATCATCTGCCAGAAAAGTGCCGGATAAAAAATGAATTAATTATTTTCTACGGCGCGCAAATGAGATTAACATATGTAGAATTACATATGCAGTAACAAATCATTTCAAGAAAGAATTATGCAATTCATGCAAAAATTTTAATTTGTGTATTGTTTATTGAAGAACAGATGTATTGGGTCAAGATTTAAAAGCTGTGCGTGTTTTTATGATATTATTATGAAAGAAATTAAAACTTTAAAACGGTTTCTCCCAAAGAAAAAATACTTAATTTCATTTTGATAACTCTGATAATTTAAAATCTAATTCGCAAGAATAGCAAAACTCTCCTATTTTTATACATTTGTTTTCGATGTTATATATGCAGTGGTGGTCAAAATTGTAGACACTTTTTAAAATTGTTGTTTTTTTTAGTTCGTATGCTTACAGAAAATGTTGCGCTTCACAAAAGGAAAAGTATTTTATATCATTTGAAAGAGAATTTAATTCTGAATTCAATATAGGAAACAAAATTCAAATATTTGCAACGCAAAAAAAGTTATGTTGCAATATCTATATGCATTAGATACTGATGATAGCAGTGCTTAGTGGGGTTGACTCTATATTTTTTTATTGCGGCTTCACATAGATGTTTCATTGAGCTGAAAATACTTTGAAGCTCTTCCTTTGTTATTACATATTGCTAGGAAACAATTATATCTCAGTTAGTCCCTTTTTATTTCATGGGTACCTCATTCGAGCAAGAGTTTCGATAACACTGAGGTCAGAACTGTTTCCTAGCTAGGACAACAATCCTGTTTAGTCAAGAAGCAATGATATCAAATAAAAGAGTAAATTGAACACCTGGAAAGAGATGTGTGACGAGAAAGGGTATTTCCTATGTTAAAATTGCAAGTTAGGTGGGTGGTTCAGTGACTATATCTGGAGATTGAAAGCTCTGTTTAAGATGTCAGAAGACAAATTTAATAAAAAAAAATAAAGCAGAAAAAGGCCGAAAAACATTCACCACATCTGTTAATGACAGAAAGACAAAAATACTTTGTCTCCAATATAGAAGAATGTCATCAACGACCTCATAAGTGATTTGAATGATGCTGGTGTTTCTGTCAGTTCAAAAACAACCCAGAGAAGATTAACAGCTGTTCGACTAAGAGGTAGAATTCCACGAAAAAAGCATTATCTCAATTTACAGCAGTGCTAAAAGAGACTGCAGTGGTCAAAGGTACACATTAATTGAAAAAATGATTAGTGGTCACTAGTTATATGGAGGGAGGAAACTAAAATATTGTTATGCGGTAGTGATGGCCGAAAACATTTAAAACATAGAATAGGAGAAATGCTTAACTCTGACTGTATATAGGCAACTGTGAAGTACCCACATAGTTTTATGATTTGGTCAGTCATATCAGCAGATGGTATCGGTCATCTTCATATCATCGATGGGACACTGAATGTCAGAAAATACATTGACTCTATTCTAGAACCCAAACTTTTACCTTCCATCAGGGATCTATTTACCAACAATGCTTCATTTATTTTTCAGTAAGATTCTGCTCCTTACCACACAGTAAAGTAATCTAAAAACTGGTATCATTCTAAGATCATTTAGCTGCTATCTTGGCCAGGAAACAGTCCTGTGACTTCAATTCTACTGAAAACTTGTGGCACCGTTTGAAAGTTCTTTTCTGAATGAGGTAGCCCATGGAGAGAATAAAAAGAAACTAATTGAGGATATAATTATTTTCTGTAATCATGTAATAACAAAGGAAGAGCTTAAAACTATTTTCAGCTCAATGAAACATCGATGTGAAGCTTTAATCAAGATATATATTATAAAGGTGAAAGTATGTTTGGATGTTTGGTAGTCTTTCACAGAAAAATAACTGAATGGATTTTAATGAAACTATACAATAATATTGCTTATACATCAGAATAACACATAGGCTATAATCTATAAATATATTGTGTGAAGTTTCCAAAATATAACGATAATTGTCAAGAAAGTAGGAAAAAATTCTGCCATCTGCAATCTGCCATCTTTTTTGTGTGAAGCAAAGCTTTCCCTTTTGTTTAGTCTACGCCATGCCTCAGTGCGCACTCTCTTTTAAGTTATTCTGTTGATCAGTGTAATCACTATTTTTTTTATTTCATAATAAAACTAGATTTCGAAGGGAGAGGTAGTGGCAAGATTTTAACATAAAATAAATACAACAAAAAGTAATATTAATGTATTACACTTCCAGATATATAAATTATTTACACTGTTTTAAGCGTTCATTACACAAAATTTGTAAAAATGATAGTGGAATGAAAAACTATGTAAAAATAAAATATCAAAATGTTTTTATCAGATATTTTCTTTTCCTTGAATGTTTTTTTCAGTACATGTAAATATATATCTAGGCTTTCCCCCATATTGTTTTTTATAACTTACATAGACATATATATATATGTTGATTCAAGCATTAAAAAAAGCAATCGTTTCAATAGCTATCTGTACATTTTTCTTTTATTTATTACTTATAGAAAATAGAGTTTAATTAATATATATATATATATGTTTTTTAAAAGGATAATTTCTATTATTTCATTACTAAATTAATTATTTGTTAATTAAAAAGTACACCGTCTATTATTTTGGATAAAAATACATTTCAGAGACATTTTTAAGCTAACTATATGTAACGATTGATTGATTCATGAAAATCTGAAATTTATTTTAATATTTTAGTTCCTTAGAAACTAAGTAATGGAAAACGAACTAAAAAATGATGAAAGTTTTTTGTTTTACTCTTTGCATCAGAATCGTTTTCTTTTTTTATTGCTTCACATTAATAATTTTTTAACTAACGCAATATTATTTTTTATAAGTCATGCATCGAAATTTGAAGCTATATCTTATCTGTGAGGGGGAAGGAACAATAATTTTACAATAAAAAAACCCCGTGTTATGCTGAGGTAGAGAGAGAGGAAAAAAAACTGTCTTAAATCGAAAATATGTGGAACAGATTTCGAAAAAGGGAAAGTTAATGAAACAATTTTAGAAATCACTCACATTACTAGGGTACAAACACACACATAATTGCTGGCGTCATGAGGGAAAGAGAAAGCCCGTGCAACGCCGGGCCATGCAGCTAGTAAAAAATAAAGCCACTGAGCACTGATAACTCACTCCTATCATCAGTATCTAATGTAAATCGATAGTTATTGCACTATAACTTTTGCTTTGTAAATATTTGAATTTTGTTTCTTGTATTGAATTTAGCATTAAATTCTCTTTAAAATGATATAAAATGCTTTTCATTTTCTGCAACGTAATATTTACTATAAGCATACAAACTTGAAGAACATAACAATTTTAAAAAGTGTCCACAATTTTGTCCACCACTGTATATCTCCCATGTGTATATGAAATTCAACACAATTATTATAAAAATATTTTAAGATATTTATTTAAACAAATGCATAAATGCAATTCGATTTTGATACACTTTACCTATTAACTGTTATTTGTGATAATGAAATTTTTATATTTGGAGAGTTCGTTCGATTTTACTTTCATTCGTGTACAATATTTAATATGCAAAGTCTTTTAAAATCACGAAAATAAAAAATAAAGGCATAAAAATCTTTTGTACATGTTGTGCATTATTTAAGCTGTAAAAGTAAACATGGAATTAGCTCTGAGGTGTGTATATTTATTTTTTTTATAATTATTAAGGTGAAGCTTTATGAGAGAGAGAGAAATATTGATCTTTCATTTGTGTTTTCTTCTCTATATATTCATTATACCAGTATACTAATGAATTGTTCTACATTTTTTCAATTTCTTATTTTAAGTAATTATAAATAAGCTAATTGACACTTCATAAAAGTTTCAAACTATTCGAAGAATATTATATCCTGCTTATTCATGGTATGTAAACTCTTTAAAATGATATTTCCCCTGGTTGGATTTTTGGTCATTAACGTACTATCATTCAAAACCCTAAGACTTTTTTGAGAATTGAAGTAGGGTGTGAAATTTTTTATAAATGTTTTGAAATGTATGTTTTGTAAAACTGTGTATGGAATTAGCTCTAAGATATACAGTAATTTTTTAAATAAATTTCAAAATAAAAATTAATGCTCTTTAGAGAATGTTTGTATGTTTCACAATGAAAAAATAATTATAAAATTAATGAGCAGCTGCATAAAAAACACCCCATACACAGTTTTACGTAGTGTATAATAAGGTTCTTCGAAAAAAGATTTTGGACGAAAATATACTTATATAAAAAACCCTCAGGAATTCAAAAATGTTAAAAAAAACTTTAAGAAATTTAAATTTTACTAACATTTTGCAATAAATTTAAAATTCTTTGTATGGAATTATTACTTAATAATGACCTTTATAAAATACAAATAAAACCAAATTTCAAAAATTAAAAATAAAAGAAAATTGTAAAGATGGTATTCAGTTGTTTTTTAAATACGATGAAGTTTCAAGCAAACCATACTAATTATAGCAAAAATTAAATCCTTTTATGAGATCAAAGTTCATTAAATGCATCATCCTGGTAAATAATTGTTCATAATAAGACATATACTTGATATTCGAATTTTAACTTAAATTGACCCAAAGCAGCCACACATGTGCTCGATTTCTATTCAAGTAGAAATTCAAGCGATAAAGTCATATAAACAATCAGGAAATTCTTATCACAAGAGTAAAAAAGTCTATATATAAATATAAAAATATGGACGCTGCAGAGTATTACAAACATTGCTGACTTATATATAAAATAATTTATGTATAAAATAATAAGCAGCAGCTCTTACATATAAAATAATTTATATGTTACCGGCAAAGTATGAAATGCCGGCATGCTATAGAATGCCTGATGTTTTTAGGCAAAGTATGAAATAGGAGAATTATTACATACTTTGCCTAGGCATTCTATAGATTGCCAAATGCTATTTAGGCAAAGTATGAAAAAAGGTCCTAATAAGGCTATTTTATAAATGACGTGCATTCCTAAGAAATACAAATGTTATACTAGAAAAATAATGAGTGCCATTAAAAAAAATGTATTCAAAATACGTAAAGAAAAATGAAAGTTGTACTGAACAAGATAATTGTCTTTCTTATTAAGGGGACGTCATATTTTGAACAATTATTTCTTATTTATGTATTTAAAAATTTTATTTGAGCATTACATATAATGTTTTTATTCAAGAAAATAATACTAGATGAAATTTTGTGTAAATTATTCACACAATTTAGAAAAATTGAAAGTTTAAAAAAAATATGGAACATTTTAAAATAATACTCTTTTCGTATTTACTAATTATTTGACCTGAAATATTTTGTAACTTTCCTAAGAATGTCTTAAACAAATTTATGAATCGATTTGACAATAACTTAATTAATGTTAGAGAAAAAAAATAAAATGTAGATATGCATGCTAAAAATCAACGAAAATACCAAAATCTCCTACATTAAATTTTTTTTTAAAAAAAAAGTATTAAGTTTACAGCACAAACTGAATGCCTGATTTTGTTACATGTGCATTATACATAAAACACAGGAAAAAAAAGCGAAGTGATTGATTAATATTTATGGAAGGAGAAGCATTTTGAATGCGAAAAAACACAAACTGAGATGAACCACTGTTAAGCTTGTAGTTCTACAAAAATAATTATTATAAGCTTAAATAACATAAAATATCTCTTTAAAATATTAGCTTTATATTTTCGTAAGAATAATCGCATTTTTAAATTATTTCAAATCATATATTTTATAAACGATCCCTTTTTAGAGAGTAATATATAATTGCATAAGGAAACCCAAGGAGAATGTTAAAAAAAAAATTTCTGTGCAATTGCACAAATTTAAATTTTTTTTCTCCACATTATATTGAAATATTATATTTTTATGAAAAACATATGATGAATAAGAACTGAAATAATAATAATAAAAAAAAAGCCTTAATGAAAAAATTTTACATGCACACATTTCTAAAGAAATACAAATTACATTAATGTAATATTTAAGAAATATCCTGCTTTATTTATAAAACCTTTTTTTTTTTAGTTATTATTTCACTTTTTATAATAGCTTATTTTTTATCTAAAAAGGAAGATGTGTTTGCTTATATTTTTTAATTGAAGTTTTTCCAACTTTTAATTTTCAGGCATGCAAAAATGATGTATCATTAGAAAGGTAATAATGCAAAGAATATAACTAAATAAAAATAAACAAACGATATTTTCATCATTTTTAGGGTGCCAAGTCCTCTTAAGGGAAATAAAACCTGGCTCATTCGATTCCTCTCTAACTGCTCTTCCAATTATTATAATTTCATGCTCATAGGGCTATTCCTTACATAGTTTTTAATTTTGTTATAAACTTTTAAAATTTATTTAAATCCACAATATCTTGGCTCCTGTTTGAGTGTCGGACTTGCGATTTGAATCAACTTTTCCACTTGTCGAGACCCATCCAGTCATATACTTGACTCCCATTGTGTAGGTATGGGGAGGGCTTAAGCACTAAAATATCATGTTTCCATGTTAATCCTATGGGGTCTGAAAAAATTTCACCCTCCTAAAAAATTGAGCTTGGGACTTGATTTTTGGAGGTACGCCAAATTTTCGTGTNGGAGGTACGCCATATTTTCGTGTATGCGCGAGCCTTACGTGGAATTATCCCCCTCCGGTGCTCCACCCCAGGGCTTCCCCATTAATAACTCGAATCCTATGCTACCTTGGTCCTCTCGATGGAGCAAAATATAATTTTAAATACATTTGTCAATTTAATTAAGTAAATCATGAAGCTTTTTAATAATTTAAAATAACCTGTGAAACTCTATTGCCATACTTTTTATATTAGCTATTGAATTATTTCTTATTTTTGTCAAATGTACATAATTAAGTTTAGAAAAGAAACAGAAAATCAGCTGAAACTATTGGCACGAAAAAAAAACAGATTTTCTAAAAAAAAAATCTTTGTTTTTAATAAGAATGTAATTTTCAAAGTATTTCACACCATTAGTTTTTCATCGGCTAATTTTCAGAGTACTTTTTGAAATAAATATTCTTCGTCAGAAAATGGATCTTTTCTTTACGACACAAGTGAGTTTTAAGAATCAAAAACATTAAAGCTGGAGCTCGGGACGGTTTATACACATTTCAATACTCGCAATGAAATAAAAGGGTTCATAAAACTGGAATTGACAAAAGAAAGAAGATAGCGTTTTCTTCCGACAAAAGATTTACATATCTACCTTTGCCACATTAAAGATTCAACGAACATTAAGTAGTGCTAAAATTTGTATTACAACTTTTGCAATTGCACTAAGTAATTCTTTTTTAGCACATTTTTGTAAAATAGAATTACTTAGTTGCAAAAGTTGTAATACAAATTTTAGCACTACTTAATGTTTGTCGAAATAAATTATATATACATTTATATACATATGTTGTTTATATAAAAAGAAAAAAATATATTTATGTTTTGTGTAACTGAAATTTTTTTTATTGTATTCTGAAAAGACAAAAAAAAAAAAAAAAAACTAAATTGCAGTGAATTAATTAAAAATTTTTTTAAACGGCGTTTATTTTTATTATTCTGAACTGCAACAGGAAACGACTACACTATATATTTAAGCGTTATTTTTTTATTGCTTTATTTTCTGTCTCATTACTGAAAATAAAACAACAACAAAAAAAAAAGAAAAAAAAAAGAAAATGTAGAGAAAATAAAAAAAAACATGTGTTAACAAAAGCAATATCTATAAAAAAGAACTTAATTCCTGTGTGTCAGAGGTTTTTATTACCCATTTTTTTACGGAATCTTTTACATGTGGACCTAATTATTGCATATTTTGATAATTTTACGATTCTGTGTAAACAGAAATTATCGAATGTTGATTTTCTAGGAAGAAATATTGATTCAGTGTTACATATCGATTCAGAATTTATTTTCTTTTTTTGGCCCAAGAAATCGTTTTTTCGATTATCGATCTCAGATCTCGCCATCCCTATTATCCTAATACTTTTTGATACCACAATATAAACCTATATTGATCACTGCTAAAGAACTAAAATATTTTCAAGCCCTTAAAAATTTTTCTTTTTGAAACTAAAACTTTTTCAAAGTTGTACTCTGCTCATGTCAAAGGGTTTATTTTGTTGAAATAACAAATTAAAATACAAGGGATGAATAGAGAGGTTATTTATAGCGACGTTGTATATCTAAGATAAGATAAAATAGTTTTTGTGTGTGTGTACGTAGCTCAGATAAAACATCAGTTATCTTATCTTAAATCCCTATTTCTATTTGCATCAAGATAAAAAACAAATGAAAGGATTGACTGATTGTTTATTAACTTTGAAAAAACAAGAAGACTAATAGCGAAGGACCAGTGGCGCACACAAGAAGGGGGTGTCCTAGGGGTCCGGAACCCCCACCCCACCCCAAAGCCCTTGATTATTTTTCCCGATTGATTATAATTTTAAGTATATAATACGTAAAATGTAATTAAATTTTTGTTTTTAATGATTAATTTTATTAATTAATACTAATTATTTATTCAATAATTAGTTTTTTACTGGTTTTTGTTCCCCAAAATCATCAAAATCAAAAGGAACATGATACAAGAATGGTGGACTTTAGACCATGGACCCCCCCCTTGGAAAACTTCTGTGTGCGCTACTGCGAAGGACCCATGGCCAGTAGCGCACACAGGAATTTTTCAAGGGGGGAGTCCGGGGTTGAAAGTTCACCATTCTTGTATCATGCTATTTTTGATTTTGTCGATTTTCAGGAATAAAACACAATAAAAAACTAATTATTGAATAAATAATTAGCATTTATTAATAAAAATAATCATTAGTAGCAAATATTTAATTAAATTTTACGTATTATATACTTAGAATTATAACCAATCGGAAAAAAATCAAGGGCTTTGGGGAGGGGGGGAGGTTCCGGACTTCCAGGACCCCTCCCTTGTACTACATACAATTATACACTTTATTTAATAATTTATAAACACTTTTGTTTTATTTCAAATCATACATACTTTCATATACATTCATTGTCATTTGCGTAACTTTACTATAATAATCAAACTGAAGCTTATAGACAGCATTTAAATTGCTTTTGTGTCAATGCAGTGCTTGAAAAAATAGAAATGGAATTTATACATAATCCACAGAAATTAGAAAAACTAAACAAACCCGTATTAACAAAGAAGTGGTTGTCTAGCAATAGAGGGTCAGTTAAAAAGCTTGCGTGGGTCAGTGTCTGACCCACGGGTCATAGGTTCACCATCACTGTCCTAAACTTTCCTTTCACAAAAAAAAAGTTTATTTGTAATAATATAAGGAAATATTGAAGAATCTTTATAAACCAAAAATGAATATCACTTAAACCTAAAATCAGCACGTGTATTTAAACAGAATTAGAAAAATGAAATGACTTCGAAAAAATATTATGAAAGTGGAATTATCAGCAAAGGAATACAATTAAAAAGAGCAAACATAAATTTAAGATATATATACAGTCAGACTCCGATTTAATGAACCCCTATTTAACGAGTTTCGCGAATTAACGAATCTTTCTCTTTCCACGATTAAAATGAAGGCAACGATTTAACGAATTATTTCAACAGCTGACATTTTTTTTATTTGTTTGTATTAGAAAAAATTGTATTTTTTTTCAAATGGCGTATACTTTTTATCCGGAACAGAAATAACTTTTCTTGTTAGCAGCAAATTTCAACGGGCAAGGGAGAAGACCATTATTAGACTTTTTACAGGTGTAGATGAGTCACATGACTGTAACCTATCGTGTGACTTATGAGTAGGACAGCAAATTCCTTTCTTATATCATCTCAATTCACAGCGTGGGGGCTATTTTAAGATTTTAATGATTATGATACATCTGATGACAAACTGCCTATCTGTGCAATTGGAGTTGAGAACATTGTTGATTTGTCGGAACAAATGAATAGTGATTCTAATGCAGAAATTGATAATGAAACTCCTTTCAAAACTGTTACATTTTGTAATGTTTTACATTGCTTAGAAACTGTGAAACCATACCTCTCTCATATGCAATAGAATGTAAATGATGCAGTATTTTCTTCTCTGTATAAAGTAGAAAAAGAACTTTTCGAATCTGGAATCAAAAAGATTTTCAAATATTTATTAGACAGTATTTTAAAATTTCCACTTAATTGGTGCTTAATAATTCACTTATAGTTTTATAGTTATGCATAGTTAGAATTTCTAACTAAAGATATTTTTTGTATAGTTGTTTATAGAATTTCCAAAAGGTAGGTGCAAAATATTTTTATTTTTTTAGACTCCGAGATATATATATATATATGTGTGTGTGTGAGGATAATTAAATTAGATTAAAAATTAAATTCCCTATCTAGCACTTAACTCGTATTTTTCATTACCTCTTCAAGTATCAAACTAATCACCCACTTATTTCTTCCGAACATATGGCTAGCCAATAAACATGTCTAATTCCAGATCATTATATTTAATAGCCCTATATGTCAGCATTAACTTTTAAGTACACTCATAAAATCCGCGATACTTACCGCATCTGTGTTTTAAGTGTTAACCCTCTTAAGATTTTCACGATGGTGTGCTTTTTTTCTCTCTGCTCTTAGCTTCAGATGAAATCTAGAAAGGAGTGAATAAAGTTCCTTTTTAAAAATTAAGTCCGATTCTGGCTCAAAACATGTCATATATATATAACCCCGATTTAACGGACAAAATGTTCGGTTCCGATGAATTTGTTAAATCGGGGTTCGACTGTACTATGTAATATTATCGAATATGTATTAGTCAGAATTTTAAAATTTCTGATCAGTTGGTGAGTAATAATTAGCTAATACTATTTTTAGCTATTTTATAAGAATTATGCAATATTTAACTATTTCGCGTCAGACTGACCACCTGGCCGGAACATCTGTTCACGCACCTCAGTGCCTAAGATCTTGAAAACTGAGATAGATACAATAGGGCTTGATCCTTTCCGGGCTGTTGCGCCACTGAATTTTTTTTTTTTTTAGTTCAATTTCTAACTATGGAAATTTTTGTGCGGTTAATTATTATAGCATTTCCAAAAAGTATAAGTACAAAAAAATTGTAATTTTTCGGACCCCATATAAGGAATAACCCCAAATAAACGAATAAAATGTTCAGTCCCGATAAATTCGTTAAATCTGGGTCCTACTGCATATAAATATGCAATGTAACAGAATTATAAACATATAATAAAAAATAATAAGTGTAGAATGATAAATATAAAATATAATAATAGAAAATAATGATTAAAATAAAATAGAATAAATATGCTGTATAACAGAGAGTAATAAACACAGGATACAAAACAATAACTATAGAATCGAACAGAATATTAATATAGAGTAGAGAACAGAATAAGTGGAATAGAAAATGCACTTAGACCCGATTTAACAAATTCATCTGGAATTTATCGAGTATTTTTCTGGTTCATTCAGGGTTATTCATAATATCGGGGATCAAACAAAATCAAAATTTTGTACACTTATCTTTTGGGAATTCTATTACAACAAAAAAAATTTCCATAGTTAGAAATGACACATTTTTAATTCAACAGCTAAAAAAACCTATTAGTGAATTTTATTACACATCAGTCCATTGGAAATTTTTACATATTGGTTATAATAAATATTTGACAGTCTTTTTGATTCATACCTCTCTTTCGACCTAATACAGATAAGAGAGAGAAAAAAGTGCCTTATTTACATCCTGTTGCGTCAGAGGTATGTTTCCAGACAATGCAAAGCATCAGAAAATGAAACAGTTTTGAGAGGGATATCATTATCAATTCAGAATCACTCTTCATTGGCTCAGACCCATCAACCCTTCCCTCCGCTTCAGTTGCACAGGCGTCAAAGGGAACAGAATCGTCGATGCTTTGGGAAGTGGGATGAGAGAGAAAAGAAATTCCTGTCCTATTCAAATTTCCCGCGATGGGTGACTGCTCTGCACCTGTTAAGTCTAATAATGGTCTGCACCTCCTTTCCTGTCGAAATTTTCGAAGAGCTTTTTTCTGTTCTGGACAAAAAGGATACGTCATTTGAAAAAAAAAATTAATTTTTTCTAACGCAGAAAAATTTCAGCTGTTGAAATAATTCGTTCATTCTGTGATTTTGCCTCCATTTTAATCGGAGAGAGAAAAATTCGTTAAATCGCGAAGATTGTTATATAGGGATTCGGTAAATCGTGGTCCGACTGTATATCTATTCTATGTTAGTTAGGTGTCCGCAATAGCTTAGTGGACAAGGTAACAGACTCGTAGCCGGCGTGTCTTGAGCTCGAAGCCTCACGCCACAGTAGAGAAAGGCCGATGCACGTTAAATCTGTCGAAGCTTAAAATCAGCGTT
>BMAV01026365.1:0-18010 GCA_019973955.1 Trichonephila inaurata madagascariensis | reverse complement strand
TTCTTTTAAATAAAAAAAACAGCATAAATATAACTATCTCTTCAACACAAAATTTAAGGCTGTCCGATAAAAAAATCAAAAACCGAAGAAATTTTCAGACAAAAAAATGCCCCAATTCCCATGGAAATTTCTATGAAACTCGTACCTCTGTTAACAATATGTGTTTTAAAAATTTCTATTGTAATATTTTTTTTTTTGTTTTAATACATGAAGGAAAAGCCTATTTAACTTTACGGTATAGGATAAAAAGCCTTTTATCCCAAAAAAAAAGGAATCAAGGGGTTAAAAAAATGGAAAATGGAAAAAAAATGCTGCTCTCAAAAGGATGTAAGCCAGAATATCTTTTAATTTTTCATTTCTTTTATATTTAAAAAAATGTTCCAAATCCGGGTCCTATTATTTAACATTAATCGAAAGCAGCCTTAAGAAATTAAAATTGTACATATATTATGTATTTTTAAACATGTTTATTAAAATAAGAATATAAGTATTTCCCTTCATTACAGTTAAATAAAAAAATAAATAAAAATTTTAATGCGAACCTAGTACTTCCACCGCTCTACTTTCACATCGCAAAATCAGGGTATAATGTGTGACTTTCAATTTGACACGATTCTGAGCATTCAGTTGTTAATCAATATCTTAGAGGACTCGAAATATTTTACACACGAGGAAAGATTTTTTTTACTTAAATGTGCGAAAAAGGGGAAAGCAGAGTACATGCAATTTTTTTCCCCAACTTAAATCTCTCCAGCAATGGTTTCGATAATTTACGAAATAACATAAAATTTATCTTTAGGTTATTTTTTCACTTTTTTTTCGTATTTCCGTAAATGTCCATAATTCTGGAGATGTTTGTCAAAAGAAGGTTCTTTTAAAATTCATCCTTCCACCCCCCAAAATTGACAAATGTGAGAGTGTGCAGAGTACTGAAATTACCCCGAGTGCCACATGTGACACGCGGGCCATTCGTTACCGCCCCCTGATCAGATCAAATTCAGAACCCCGGGGTTTTGACATTGCAGAACTGTAGCGGACTTCAAAAGCGCTGGTTCCCTGGCAACCAGTACAAAAACCAAGATGTGAGCAGGAGCGGCTTGAGTCACACACAATTCGGGTGGGAGGATAAACTTTAAGACCCCCCAAACCCTTGAGTCGGTATATCATTAAGTACAAAAATCGATTATCCCGGTGCTTGTCCCAAAAAAACGCCCGGGTTATTTTCATACCACTCATGTTCAAAGCCCCAAAAAGGGAACGATATCTTGTTTGATCCTGGTGCAATTTCGAAAATGGGAACCACCGTGTGTAGAGTCTATGGCGTCCCCACGGGCCCCTCATCTCTATCCATTCCCCAGACGTTTCGGTGACTTTCCCCCCTGAAAAAAATATCTTAACTGTGTGGCATTCAAGCAATTTAAAAATTGGACAATGCTCGTTGTTTCTCTGTCACCATGCCTCCATCATTCAAGCATATGCTGAACAGAGCTTCGGCTATCTCAATATCCAAATATTTATATTGACACTCTTACTAATTCAATATTTTAAAGCCGGGGTAAGCATTAAGTCGATCGCGATCGACCGGTGGATCGCCAAGGCATTTTGGGGTGACCGCCTTCTCAATAAGGCCTAATAATCATTTCATAGTATGAAAATCTAGAAATATTTCAAAAAAACGGAGAAAAAAAAACGAATCACAAGAGAAAAAGTTTGTTAAATAGAAAATGTACTTCGTATTTGGAGGTCATTTTACGAAAAAAAAACGTAAAATTTTCTTTCTTCCCGGAAAAAGTTCGTAAATGAGAAATTCACAAATAGAGGTTAGTTAAATGGTGATCCGACTTTTTGTAGACTTTCTGTTGCTCACTACATTTAAAGCCACTGGTGGATCGCCCCGAAAAAAAAAAAGTAGCCCGTACCCAGGAAAAGTCTGCCCACCCCTGGTTTAAAGCCTCCTCAATAGCTGTGTTCTGTTCGAAAAACTGGCCAGTAGTCAGAATTCCTCATTAAAAAAATTTGTAAATTGGGTGATTTATAGCTGAGAATTTTCATTCAGCTGTAATAAAATAAGAGTTACTTTTAAAATATTATTTGCTTTAAAAAATTAATGAAATTCCATTTTTTTTAATTTAATGATATTTTTCGCTTTCATTTTTGTTTACAAGATGTTTATTAAAGCTTTTACAAAGATGTTTACGAAAACATCTGAAACCCATAGAAAAATCATTGAAACGGACTTAAAAATAATTTTGAAATTATAGAAGGGGAAAATAAACATACGGAAACCTTCATTATTATTTATCCTTTTGTGATTCTTTTTGCTTCATTTCAATAAATCCATTACTCTAAATTTTTAAGGAGGAAATTGTGAGTTTCGCTTGATAAACATTGCATTCAAGAGTTCAAAAATTGCTTATAGACGGAAACAAAAATTTATTCAAATCAGGGTCTTCTTTAAATGAAAACACTTCCATTTGTTTAGTATTAAGTAATGATTTGATTTACAAAATAAAGAAGGAAAGGTGTTTACTATTTTTGGTTTTTTTTTAAACAATTTTCTTGCATTACTAATATGTGAATTACTTCGCAAATTTCCTAAATAATTTTTTTTTTCAAATCTATTATATTGCCTTAAAATTTGCCCATCATTCTTAATTACGTATCTGTACTAATAAAAGGAAGAGTTTGTGTGTATTTTGGATGTGGTACAAAAGCTAAATAACCCAGACATGTGAAACTTGCCATGCTGAAACTATAGGTTAATAATGCTGAGCAACTTGAAGAGATTTTTACAAAATTCGCTTCAGATTTTTTTAAAAATTCAGTTTTTAAGCGACTTTTCGCTTAACTGATGATATAACGTTACGTTTATCTTTGAATGTGAAAATTTATTTTTCATATATTTTTGGGGGGATTGTTATATTTTTATAATTATCACATTTGCTTATCGCCTTCTCTACTTATTCGTTTATATGTTCTTTAAGGCACAATTAGTTGTTTTTTGAGTAAATCATCTTAAAAAATATTCTTTCAAAAGTTTCATTTTCGGTTTGGTAACACGAGTTTGTTTATTTCTATATTTTCTGATGTAGAGTTGTTTTTAAACGTATTTTATCTTTTTCAGTAATTCAAAGCTAAATTCTATGACTTGATTTATAAAGAAAATTTTTAACTTTCATCATTTCTAATACTTAATTTAAAGGCTGCTTCATATTTCTTTGTTTCTGTTGTGAGCTGCACTTTTCTTCCGCGTAATAGGGGTTTATAGTAATGCATTTTGATTGCTTAGATCATTGATCGCCCAACTTATGTTTCCTAGCTACCATACCGTTTTTAACCCTTAAAAGCATATTGCTGCCAATTGTCTACATTCCATTACCACTCAATTTTATTCAAAATCTGAGTGTGGGCGTTTCCGAACTCACATTCATAACCATAAACAAAAAATCATGTGTGGGAGATAAAAGACATTGCCTTTGGTGTGTAAGATATTTTTTGACGTTTGAATGTGACGATAATTAAGTTCACTGTGATGCTTATAGAGATATTTTCAAGTTTTCTATATAAAGGAGTGATACATCTAATTGAAAAATAAAATAACTTTCCATTTGTTGTAAGGTAAGCCATCAATGTTTGATGTTGTGTTTGAAAATATTAATTGATATATGATGGATTTTTTGGAAATACTGTATGCAGCCAAATATCTAAATTGCAATTTTTTTCGAAATAAATTCTCATCATTATTACCTGGATTATTTAATTTACTTTTTGCGTTTCCTGTGACTGCATTCCTATAAAAATCGATTTTTTAAAACTCAAAACAAAAATCATGCCTTTAACGGTTAACTCCTACAATGAGCTGCTAACATAAAGAACTACTAACTTTTTTTAAAAAAAACTTACATTTGTTTTTATTGCCAATAAAGTTCAATTTCTAGTATCGTAAAATCCGGCATTTAATGCGCAACTGTTCTTTCAAGCTGCATTTTTAATTTTGAGGTATATTCGCCGTAAAACGCACTCCCCCCACACCACACCACCTTTTTTTTTTTTTTAACACTAAGAAACCTGAAATGTACGTGAGTGTGTTTTTAAGTCCCTTTTCGAAATATTATTCCAGGTATTTGAAAAAATAATATTTTTCTAAAAGTTCAACTCTTTAAGTTCATAAGGTACGTAATTTTTTTTAAATAAATAGCATTTCGATATATCGAAATATGGTATAGTATAGTATTTCGATGTATCGAAATACTATTTATTTAAAAGATATACGCCGGATTTTACCGTAATTACCGTAAAATCTGGCGAATAACGCGCATTTTTAACGCAAGAAATTTACGGAGGCGCGTTATACGCAGGATGTGAAAATGAGACCTGTAAAAACAAAGGAAAGAGATGAGTAAAAAAAAAAGTTTTACTTCTATATGTATTAAAATATTATTACATTTAAAAGTAATGTGATATTCTTTTCGAACTTAAAGGGTTGTAGTTTTAGAACAGGGGTGAGCAGACTTTTCAAGAGTACGGTCTTTTCAATTTTTTTCAATGTTTGCGGTCACCCGTCAGTGGCGCAAAAGGAGGGCCCGGGCAGCCTCCCCAACCCTTTTGTTTTTTTCCCCCGGGTTGATTATAACCCCGTATATATGCGAAAAACAAAATTAAGCTTTGTTAATAATATTTTTTTTATTTTTAATGTTGATTTTTTAAAGGAATTTATTTTTACTGTTTTTAGTTCCCCGACAATCGACAAAATAAAAAAATATATAAATTGTTTGGCTGCGTATTAGGGTATGATGTGAGATTGGTAGACTTTCAACCCACCCCCCCCCAAAACCCTTTAAAAAATTTTGTTCCCCAATCCCCAGGGAAAAAGGAAATGGTGATGGAAAAGGCCCCGTTTTGAATAATAAATTAAATTATTATTTAGTATTTACCTACAGAAATAAAATGAAAAAAAAAAAAAACGGTCTTTTACGATTAAACTGCTTTTAAAAAAAAACCACGTCAAACATAATAATAAACCCAAAAATAAAATAATATAAAATGATGCATTTATTATCAAACAATGTAAAATAATAAAAAAAAAACATTTTTATCTTGTTGTTTTCGTTGTTGCAGTTATAAAGACAGCCCATTTTTGAAAATTTTGAATTTTCCGTATATAATTACAAAATGCTAAAGTTTAAAGGTCCAAAATTCCCGGGGCCACCTGTCGTCCGATCGAAGAAAGCCCACCCCGGTTCTAAAGTTTACTTTTTTTTAAACTTTTAGGCCCGGGGTGGGCCGTCGATGCGTCGTCAAAATTTTCGGGGGAAAATTTTGACCGCCTAAAATGGCAACTAGTTATTACGTAGGGGAAATATTCAAGTTTACGGGGAGTAACAGAAATTTTCCTGACTTAACAAAATTAATTTGTAAAAAATTTTTTTTTTTTAAATTTGGGAATTGCATTAAATACATAATTTGATATTATAATATTTTAAATTTGTATTTTCGTTTTGCAAACCCCTTTTTTAAAAAGGGTTTTTTTTTAGTTCTGTAGGTAAAAGTACATATTCCGTATGTATTATTTAGTTATAATAAATATTGTAGACCTTTTACTTGCCTCCACCACACCTGCGACACTAGGCAGTGGAGCACACAAGAATTTTTAAGGGGGGAAGGGGGTGAAAGTCTCTCTCTCTCTCTCTCTACACCAATCTCGTATTATACTCCAAAACGCTGCCATTTTTTTTTTTTTTTTGGTCGATTATCAGGAATAAAAAAAAACAGTAAAAAATAAATTACTAAGTAATAATTAGCATTAATAAAAAAACTATTAATAACAAATATTTAGTTAAATTTTACGTATTATATGCATGGAATTATAATCAATTGGGAAAAAAATAAATGGCCATGGTGGAGGGTCGGACCCGTGACCCTTGTGTTCGCCACTGACACTAGATGGACCGCAGCACCTTGAAAAACTTAGAAGTAGCCCGCGCGCGTACCTTAGAAAAGTCTGCCCACCCCTGTTTTAGGATAATGCCTTGAACAAATGACTTCAAAACGTAAGAGCATTTAACATGTAATTTTCAGGATTCTTTGTAAAAAGGGGGTACGTGCTGTACGCCGTATTTTACGCAAAAATCTAACCGATCGAAGTATTATTTTAAAAGAATATTTGCACAAAGAAAGAGAGAGAGAGATGGTTTAACTTGGAGATGCTTTATAATAACTTTCGGAACGAATTATTTTAAAAAGTGAGCGGAAAACTCCGAAATCTTTTTCGGATCCATCTTCGCTTGCAAGAGAAAAATTCCTCTGGAACTAAGGATGCGTTTCTATTATTTACCCCTTTGGTGGATTAGGTGTGAATGACAGATCGGTTCATCTTTATCTCCAGTTCTGACAGCCACTAGAGCATCTGGTTGTCAAAACTCATCTGTGTTTACTTACTCATTTTTGACCTTCAAGCATTGAAAAATATAAAGGTGCGTAGAGTTTTTTTTTTCTGAATGAAGTGCAATGTCGCATGTCAATCATGCCATTGTTTAATTTCGATAATTATTCGTTACAAGGGTTTGTATAAGCAAATTGTCCATGTTACAGGATGTTACCGTGGAATTTAATATTGTTGTTATGTGTGTGTGCAAGAGATTACTTGTGTTTTATCTATCTGTTTTGAATTTTGCTTGATATTATTCAATGTAGATATTTAGGTGTGTCATCAATAAATTTTTTGACTTTTGAAGGTCAGGTGTATAATTTATGTTGTTTTGTCTGGCTGAAGAAACGTGAAATTTTTTTATTATTATTATTCTAACAGTGAAATAAATATTCAGAAATTCGAATGAATTGCGAAATGATTTTGTAAAAATGTTTTCATACTTATAAAAACAGGCACTATCTATGCAGTGAGGGGAAAAAAGTAATAAGCAGCGATAAATATTCTGCATGTTCATGCATGAGATTAATATATAAATGTATTTCTCTCTCTCTCTCTCCTCTCGTAACATGTGCAATAATAAACAATACATATTTTTCAATTAAATTTTATTACACGACAAATTAACTTTTTATAGAATTTTCGCAAGCTTATTTTTTATAGAACGTTTAATAATAAAAGTATTGAATTAATCTACAGATGAAGTGTCATTTTTCGCTTCTAGGAAATATGTTTAAGGTATCCGACTAAGTTCGGAACCATGATTTTAAAAAAGCGCATAAATTGATAATTTTCATGATATTTAGTATCACTTAGATTAGAATATATGTATAAAATTGTTTTAAGGACATTTTGACAAAAAACATTTATTTAAATACAATATTTTGGCAAAAAATTAACTTAGAATAACCTTTTTTCAAAATGTTCTCCTTTTATAAAAAATGCTTCTAAAATAATAATATTTTGTGCTTATATAAAGTAAGGTCTTCTCCAGAGAGTCTGAATTATTTTTTGTTTGTTTGTTTGTTTTTTTGAAAAATTCAACATTATTTTCAGAGTTATAACAAATTGAAATAATTATAGGCGTTTTTTTCTTAAAATGTCTCCCCTCTGTTGTCGTAAAACATGGATAAACCCACTTCTAAGTTATATATTTCAAAAATTTGAGTTGAGCCTCTGTACAGAGGTCTGAACTATATACATGCAAAATATGATTATAATAGAAGCATTTTTCACAAAAGGAGAATATTTTGAAAATGGGTCATTTTATGTTCATTTTTTGTCAAAATATTGTACTTAAATAATTTTTTATTGTAATACTATTCTTAAAACAATTTTTTATACATTTTCTAATCTAAGTGACACTAAATATCAAATATTATCCATTTATACGCTTTTGCAAAATCACGGTTCCGAACATAGTCGGCTACCTTAAGAATTTTAATACAAATTTAATAAAATAGAAAAGAGCCTCTCATGACCAGAAGTGATTAATAACGATTAATTGTATAAAATAATATTACCTGAATTATTCTCTAATAATTCAGACAAATTGGTTGATTTCGAAATTTCTTAAAATCTTGATCATTATTTTTGCTATTCATTTTTTATTTCTTTATTGGAATTTTTCTTTTCGTTTGTTATCTTGTACACTATCTGTGCTAACTTTACTCTCTGTGCCTTTTTTTTTTTAATTATTTATACATCAATTTTTTTTTAATAAAAGTTCCATTCAAAATGCCCAAAATGTTAAATGATTAAAAGGGCTTCACATGGCTTACGGAAAATGTTAAAAATCCATTCTTTCTGTACTGATCCATATAGAAGCCGACCCCCTTACTTTAACTTTGAAATAAAAGCTCCAAATATTTTTGACTTATACGCGGAAATGTACGGTACTTCTTTCGCGTAACCCCAAATATCCCTTCCGGAGTACACGTGCCAATTTTGGAGAACCACTGATCTGAAGAACAATTTATCTTAAGGAACAGCTTTACATATATAAATATAATCAATAAGATTTTAGTCTAATGTATTCTGATTAAATTGTCTAAAGTATACATTTTATTTTACAGGAACAATTCTGTATAAAGAATGCAGAATCTTTATTTGAAAAATACCAATCTAGACTGCAACATGCCATGCTAATTTTAGCACTAACTGCCAACGTCGTTTCAGGGACATTAGGCAATTTTATTACTCTGTGTCTTTTCTAATGTAAGTATTAATCTTTATCTTTTGTTTACACAACTTTAATACTGTTGATTTTTGTTCGGGCTTTGTAATAAAGGACGAAATAGAGATAAACTATAGCGAGATTAAAATTTTTAGCTTGTGAATTCACACCTTAGGCGAGCAAACGTCGAGTAAGTTCTAGCCAATCAGAGACTTCATTTCGCCCGAGATGAAGTCTCTGATTGGCTAGACGCTTGACACTCGAGCGTTTGTACGCCTTGGTGTGAATTCAGCTTTAATCCGCCATGATCCTTTTAAACGATTAAGGTCATGGATGCAATTGTGCAATATTATCAACCAAAAGTCTTAAAGAAATTTTATGATTGATATTTTTAAATTCCTTCCAAGAAATTTGTTTTGTATTCTCCGGTTTTTTTCGAGGTTTCGGTAGGCGATGGTCGTGAATTTGTGGCCAACACGGTCGAGTCGTGATTTCAAATCTTTGTGCCATTTGTAGAAAGATCAATGCACTTTAAATTTATTGAGGCTCAAAATCCTCACATTGACGTGTTTTGGAAGTTTGGAAAGTTGGCTGCCAGCTCAGGTATCGTCCTTGTCATTTCACCGAGAATCGAAATTACGAGGTCCGTAGCCAATAGCCCTTAAGCAGCTTCAAAGTCGATGCTGATAAAAAATAAAATTTGTTCCTTTTTAGATAGGTTAAAATTGCAATTAAAATTATTAAAATTATAGGTGAAAATGAATATCTAATCATTTAGTGTTTGTTATTTATAATATGAAAATATTTCCTGTTGGCAGACAATATGTTTTGTATTAAAAACGAGAGAGAATTGATTCAGGATAACAAATCTGAAATTAAGTTGTAAACACGTTCAATACGAATTTCTAAAAAAGAAAATAAGAAAAAACAATCGCGTCTTTTGTTTTTGTTTCAGAAATATTAGCAATGAAATAATTTAAATTTTAACTCTCTTTCAAAAAGAGAAGAAAAATTTGTACTTGAAAAGTTATACGAAATACTGACGAATGTGTAATTTTGTTAAGTTCATCAATAAATAAATATCATCAAAGATAATGTTTCAAAACAATGTACTTTCAATAAAATATAAGGTTTTGTTTCAAATTAATGTCCGCGTATCATTCTGTTAATGAAAAAAAAAACTTGTCTTGAAAGCATAATCTGTTTTTAAGTAATTATTATTATTATGAAAAATGTAAGAGATTTTTTTTAAAAATTGGGGTGGGAAATTCCTTTTTACTTTTAATGACATGTAAAAATGACTGTTTTGTCTTTCCACACACACACACATGAAGAAAATTTCTTTCTCACACAAATAATAAGCTTATGGTAACTTTTGCTTCTAATTTTAGTTTAAATTGTTGTAGTAACAATACAGTTGTTGTAGACAAAACCCTTATTAAATATTATTATTAAAAAGCTTATTTACATACAATACGTATTTAAATAAACATTTCTTGGCATCAAACATTGAATCACATGGAAACCCCAGTTTCATTTCATAACAATAAACTTAAAATTATTTTTATTAACTATTTTCTCAAAGAAAATCTTATGATAACATTTCGTTTCAAGAAAAATTGAATATCATTTGTAGGTTGAGATTACAACAGTTAAGAGGATTACGTTTCTAATGCATAGGAAATCATTTTCTCGTTAACTTTATGACAGAATTATTGAGAAAAAGCAAAATACTACACTTTTTGAATTCTTAGAAAAACAAAAGTATGTATGTATGTATGTGAGTCTATCTTCTTACAAACCGCTGAACGCAGAAACGCACTGATCGTACCAAAAGATAAAAAATACTCCGAGGAAGCCATTTTGACTATTTAAATTCCAAAATTGCAGTTACTTAAAAATATATTAAACTAAAAGTTGTACCACATGCCGTAGATCGAGCAGAAGTCGCCCAAAAAATGGCGAGTGAAGGATGTCAGGTATTTCTGCTGTTTTTAAAACTGTCATATTATATTTTCCGTATCAAAATCAAACATAATTCCAGATTAAGATATTTCGCCAGGTAATGGTATACTTTTTTTTCTTTTACAAAATAACGATATTTTGCATTTTTTACCTTTTACTCTAAAATGAGTTAATTTTGCGCGTTTTTATGAAAAGAATTTTTCTATCACTTCGTATCGATTTCTAATTATTTTGATCGAACAAGTTTCCGTTTTGGAAAAAGATCATACTTTGCTCTTTTAAAATCAGTGATTTAAAAAATTAAATACCAAAAACTGGATTAAGTTTTATACTCGGTAAAAGTCCGTACAAAGTCGAGCTAAACGGAGGGGAAAGAAACCGTTCTACAGGGCAAAAAAGTCAGGAAATTTCGAAAAAGGGAATATTAATGGCATATTATTATAAAAATCACACCCATTCCAGGAAGTGCGGACATTGAGAGGGAAAATTTATTCACTCGAGAATGCCCGTGCAACACCGGGCCATACAGCTAGTATTTATGAATATTTCTAACGAGTCATTATTAATTTTGGACAAATGGAATGCTTTATTTTAGTGATATAACCTCGTGAAAGTTGTAAGAAGTTACTGTAGTGTGTATTCTAAATATAAAAACGTTTTTAAAAAAAATTAATCTTTATTTTTGTATATTCTTCATTTAATTTTACTTACGTTCTAAAATATTTATTCGCAATTTTTAAATAATTCCTGTAAAATTTTTTGCAGAAAAATAAAGTATTTGCTCATGTGATAGTTACAAGGATTATTTTAATATACATTTCAACAAAAATCCTCTGAAAATAGATTCACATTTCTTATTATCAATTAAAGCAAACTGAAACCCTTATTCATATTATGTTGGTGAAGCCCTGAAATGCAATCCTACACTTTAAAATATTAAAAATAAAACCGAATGCTAAACATGCACGAACGGTTTTTATATTCCTTTGAAAAAAAAAAATATCTGAGTATTTTTTTGCCACGTTTTGCTTTACGATGTCAGTGTGCGCAAGAAACACCAGTGTAAAGATATTTGTTCTTGCTTCAGTAAAGCATAGTTCTGGCAGCAAGAAACTGTAATTCGGCTTTTCGTCTATCAGTCGGCCTGGGACAGAAACAATGCCACGTATTTGCCAAAAGACGTTCAGCCCAAATGCTATTCAGGTATTGGTCGATTTTGTTTTATCTATGGCGCATCTGATGGGTTCCAGACACAATTCTTTTTATACCATATCTTCTGCCGAGATATTGGGGAGAAGTGAATATAAAAATTTTATAAAATGGAATTAGTTTTATTGGTGACCTCAAGTTACTTAAACTCTGTACATTTAAATGTCATAAGATGATGTATTTTATTTTAGAGCATTTTTGCTTTTGCCGTTGTTGTTTTCATAAATTTCGAGGCTTGAAGCTTAGAATTCCAAGATGAATGAAGAGATTCCAAATTAGTGAAAACAATACAGTTTAAGAGAGAGGAAAACAAATAAGAAAAAGACAAATAAAACTTTCAAAAGATGTGTTAATAAGTTGGTTATTTTTCTCCGCCGTCCCCTTTCGTTTTTCCATAAGCTTTTTTACATATCTGCCTTTGTTAAATTTACTACGCGTGAAGCGTGATATGCACATTGGGCGTAGTTAAAAGATTAATTTTTATTTCCATGCTTACATTATTCATACAACGATGGTATATTAGACCGCATCATTGGTACCAAAGTGTTGAATATCCGATGCTGAAAGTAAATTATGCGCCATAAAACTCTATGTGAAATATTTTGTTGAAAAGCACCAGCATAAACAGACGTAATAAAAGAAATGTTATTTAAAGACGAGTTAAAGATTCCGCTGAATTTATCCCACATAAAATCTATAAAATAAACTTCAAATGGGTTTCAAAAGAAAAGGCCTTTACGATATAATGACTTATAAATCCACCTGAGTGGCCACTCACCAGGCTGAAGCTTATTGAGTTTTAAACAAAGCCTTGTTCCAAATGCGCTAATAATATATTTGTTTGCTTCGAATGGTCGCAGCCTTTCCGGTGTCATAACAGGAAGTAATGCGTGAAAATGGTGGTTTTTATTTAAGAAACCCGATTTTTCCTTTTCTGTACTTTAATCTTATGACCGCACGCCACGATGTCAGCGTTTTTTAAATCCGTTTATACGAAATATAGCATTCTATACTGATCTTCTTACGATAAAGATGATTTTCGCACTTATTCACAAAGCGGTATATGAACATTTTCCAAATATTGCAAATATTGTAAGTTTTTTGTTTGGCATTTAAGCATATATCAGTATTCAAACACTTTTTCATCACAGATAATGCTTAAAAATCAAGTAGAAAATTAATACACCTTTTGTAGCTACCTCTTAATATGTTAATCATCGAACAAAAATGATAGGGCTTCGTTTTCATTATATCATCGAATATATCTATGACTTCTAAAGTCACATAACTGCACGTTTTCCGGCAAAACCAGTTATTAAATTAGCAGGACGCTTCCAGAGTCATTACAATAAATGAAATTTTACGTCCTTTCAGCCACTACTGTTATCGCTGTTGCCAGCTTTGCCTTTACTGAAATTCCTTTAAAAAGCAATAGTATATTTGTTGGAACAGTAATAGCATCCGCTGATAAAGAGAAGAGATCACAATTTCATTTTAAAAAAGACCGTAAACAGGAAGAATTTTATTTCTGAAAACCTGTAAAAGTCTTGGGCATTCTGATTGCTTCACCACTGGTACTGTACTTTATCAAACCTTACGAAGCGCCATAAACAAAGTTCTGAATGCCTGACTAATGGCACATTATCATACATTTGGTCTGGCCGCGACTATCAAGCAGAACCAGCCTATCTTGTTCGGTTCTGCTCACTAGTCATATTTTTTCGAATCCAGATTTTTCTCGTTTCAGAAATTAAATTTTGAACAAAATCAAGTTTTACTACTCTTTTGGTAATTCCTTACTCATATTAGTTCTCATTTATTTTGACTGCAATGTAGTTTTAAATTCAAAACATTTCCTGTATTTATTTTTCCAATGCTTAATTTATTGAATAACATTAAAAGAGTGTTGATAATGAATTACTTGAGAATTATTTTCATAGTAAAAAGCAAGTTATTGCTCATTGTTATAATTATGGAACCTGAATATCAGTGGCTTTCCTCAATTCTAGGACTTGAAATGGGTTCCCAGAAGTTCTAAAGAAATTAGATTCACTGAGTATCGAAAGGAAGGTAGTCTTTTAGTCAATGCGATTACATCCCCACTCTTTGGGGTTTATGCAAAGATTGGGGTTAAATTCTAACTTGAGGTAAGCAAAATAATTAAATGTCACAACAGTTTGTTAGAGTTTATCTGAATTCTAACTAAATAACTAAATTTTAGTATTCCGGAGTTTAAATTAGAGATACTTAAATAAAATTGCTATTACAATACATATGGTTGCACTTTAGAAGGCAGTGAAATTAAAATATTTAATAATCCTTCCTATGTAACAGTCACAGATTCACTAATAAATAGAAAATTTTGTTTTACCTTCAGATCTTTTCCATATTTCAGAGCAAACTAATTTTCACGAAGTGAAATGGGCCTGACGGGGAAGAAGTAAATCGATGAGTAACCAGACTAACAATACTTCGAAAACAAAAATATAAACAAACTATGCACTCATTATAAAACAGCGAAAATACTTGAAGAGCCTACTAGATTCAAAATACTTAATTTCGAAATCAAATGAAAACAGAGCAGCTTTAAGGGATTACATAATTAACTATAAGAATAAAAATGAAGAACTGAAGAATGATATTTCGACTATAAGAACGTGGACTCTTAATTAGAACTTAGCCATCACCCGCCCTCTTCTCTGAGTTTTTCATTATATTGTATAAATCATATTATTGTGTTTTTAAAGAGCTCTTTTTTTACCTGCGCAGTCAGCGTATTATTGCTAGTTTAACGTATGAAAATACGTCAGAGGCGGAGTGATGCGAATATTAAATCAGTCACACCGTTCAGCTTTCACATGAGGGCGCTTTTTGCCACCTTCCGACCAGCGTACTTTGAACCATGGTCAAGTTATCGAACGACATCTGAGTTGGCACCCCCTCCGCAATCCGCCACCACACCAATGGCAACGGAGTGATGTTTGGTACTTATATTTAACGCATCACACCTCCTGCTGGTCGCAGGGTTCCGTAGTGGTACTGCTTTCCCGAACTCGCATGCGGCGTCAACAGATCCGATACCTTTGAATCATCCGATACCTTTAACGTGCGTCAGAGATGATTCGCGCCTCTTTGATTTAAAAGGACAAGATTTGAATTTCTAAGGCGGAAGTATATTTATCTTTTACGCCTCCGCGTCTCTCACAGTCAACACGATTTCTACAAATCTTCATTTTAGCAGATACATCAAAAAAAAAAAATATGCTTGCCAAATTTAAGTTCAGATTTAATAGCTCAAAAGCTGGAATTTTTACTTATAATGGTCCAAAACCAGACAATCTCAGATTCTATAATCTCAAGAGAAAAACATGTTTTCCAAATTTTAAGTCTAATCTATTTCAAAAACGGAATTTTTTTTTATCTAAAACACCCCGCAACTTTCCTTGGAAGTATATTTCCGCAAAAACGTTTATAGTTCTCTGTTAAAAAAGAAATAACATGATTAATGAAATTTTAGGTTTAGCAAAGTTTAAAACGTACTTCCACTGAGCAAACGCTTTTGCTTCAACTCCTCCCCCACCCTTTTGGCCGATTTAGCAAAAATGCCATTCTAACGAATCTTCTACTCCCAGCAGGAAACACGTTTTCAAGTCTAGGTAGTAAGAGATCAAAAGCGTGGGAATCTTGTCTATTAGGTCCCGCAACTTCTTGTGAACCGATTTTCACAAAACATAAACATATCCATCTTCTACTACGAAACAAAATAAACATATTTACTACCCTCATGTCTCTGGAACTCCATAGTTCAAACACCCTTACTCCTGTAAAATCAATGCAACCCTTTGGGGCTGCCTGATGTGGGCCCCATTTCAAATCTCATTCAACAAAAGAAACATGGGCTCGCCAAATTTTATATCTGTAGGGTTGAGTTGTAGAGTTTGGTGTTTTATGGCAAGTAGCCGTTTTGGCTATGTTTTGCCGCCAAACATTCATAGGTCTTGGTCTGGACGGAAAAGAAGAAATTGTATTTACAAGATGCAGGGGTCGAAAATAGAGAAAGGATCACTGGGGTACCCTAGTCGTATACCTGTGGTGTTTATCTATGCGCATCTGAAAACACCCACAATTTTTATACCACATTCTCTGGGTTTGAGCATTAATAAGAGAAGTGAACATAAAAATTTTAATGTGTACCAATCATTTACAGACCTCGTTACTTAACCGTACATTTAAATTACAAGACGCATTTTTATTTTATTTTTTATTTTTTTTATTTTTTGTTGTTGTTGTTGTTTTGTTAAATTTTGTTTTCTTGTTTGTAGAATTCCAAGATACCGAATAAGAATTCCAAATTAGTGAAAACACTTATCAGAAAGAGAGAGAGGGAAAACAAATAAGAAAAAAGATTATGTTACAAACTTTCTAAAAGATGTGTTATACTAACAATGTGTTGGTTATTTTTCCGCTGTCCCTTTCGTTTTTTCCATGTTTTTTTAAGTATTTGCATTCGCCTTTGTTAAAACTTGATACCACGTGAAGCGTGCAGATATGCACATTAAGCGCAGTTACAAAAGACAATTTCTTTAATTTCATGTTATACATTATTCATATAACGATGTTGGCTAGACTCGCATCATTGTACTGCATATTGTTGAAGGATTCAAGGATGTACGAAAGTAAATTATGCCAGGTGCACCTATGTGGAAATATTTTGTCGTTGAAAAAAAAAATTGCATGTAACACGTGTAATAAATAAAATGCTATTTAAAGACGAGTTAAATATCTGCTGAATTTATCCCATTAGATAAAATGACAAAATAAAATTGCAATGGGTTTTTTTTCTAAAATAAAGTACCTTGACACAATAGACTTATAAATAAATCACACACATCTTGAGTGTCATTTACCTTACGAAAATATGCTATTATTTTTATTGAGTTTTTTTAAAAATGTTTCATTCAAATAAAAGTATGGGTTTGAAGATATTTGTTTTTGCTATGCATGCCTTAGCTATCATACTTTCTGGTAATAAACAATAGTAATATCAGTAATAAGGAAAAAAATGTGGGTATTTTTTTTATTTAAGAAACCCAATTTTTCTGGTATAATTTCTTAATCTTATGATTCAAAAAATTTCACGATGTCATGTTTTTAAATCAATATTACATGAAATATAGCATTCCTAATTTATCTTTACGATAAAGATTACATATTCTCAAATTTTATTCAAAGCTATATAGCATTTCTTCTTAAATATTTATAAAATATTTTGTGGCTTTTTTTTATTTCAGTATTTACATATATAATTAAAGAACAAAAACACTTTTCACTCAGATAATGCTTAAAAATCAATAGAAATTAATACAATTTTGTATACTTAATACATAATTAATGGAACAAAATGATAGTACTCGTGTTTTCATTATATCACGAACAAAGATTCATGTGACTTCAAAGTCACATGATAACTGCATTCACGTGTTTCCGGCAAATCAGTTAATAAATTCATATGACGTCATAGTCACATAATAAATGAAATTACGTCCTTTCAGCCAATTAGTTCACGAGCATCGCTGTTGCCAGCTTTTGCTTTTTACGAAATCTTCCTTTTAAAAAGTACATATTTGTTAACAGTAATAATTCACATAAGAGAAGAGATCACACTTCATTTAAAGACCGTAAAATATAAGAAATTTTTTTTTAAAATTTTGAAAAACCTTGTAAAAAGTCTTAGTATTCGATCATGTTTACCCAATTGAAAATTTGAAAATTTATCAAACTTTTACTAGTTGAAGAACAAGTTTAATGTAAATTTGAATTCAATGGAGGACATTTGATTACATTTGTCACGTGACTATCATGAATTTAGCCCATTCTAATTAATTTCGTTATTACTGGTCATATTTTTTCTAATTCAGATTTTTCTCGTTTTCTAAGAAAATTAAATTTTGAATCAGGAATCAGTTTTACTACTCTTTTTAATTCCTTACTCACATTACCTCTATTTATTTAGACTTTCAATTATTTTAAATTCAAACATTTCCTGTATTTATTTTCCACAATTAATTTTTTTTTATTGAATAACATTAAAATATAAAATATTTATAATGAATTACCAGAGAATTATTTTCATAACAAAAAGTGTTATTGTTCATTGTTATAATTGTGTTTTGAATATCAATGCATTTTCCCCCAATTTAGGACTTGTTATTGCGGTTCCTGAGTTCTTTAAA
>BMAV01026364.1:0-18108 GCA_019973955.1 Trichonephila inaurata madagascariensis | reverse complement strand
AAATGGATCATTTGGTAAGTTTCTGGGGAAAAAAAAATAGTGGTTGGCATGTCACCGAATCAGACTCTTGAAAGAGGGGACGAATTTCAAATAAACAGTTGGGCATAACTTTTGAACTAATTTGAATTTTGACAAGCGCTATACATATTCGTGATCAGCGTTGAATTCTGTGGAAGAAAAACTATGTTTGGTAAGAATTGGATGATGACAAAAAAATGACCCAAACGCAAGGATATGAGAAATGCAATTAAAGCTGATGTATGGTAGACACCTAAGGGTTCGTCAGGTTTGTCACAACTGGCTGCTACTGCAAAGGTAGTGGGAGATTTCTGGGATAACACAATGTATGGCCCGTCTCTCCTATTATATACTCTTTTATCTTCAGAATAGGGCAAATGTTTTTCACGTGAATACTTATAAGAATTTCCACGTGATCTTTTGTATTAGTTCCTTCCGGAATGGTTTTCCTGAGCAAATTTACCTCCCTGATACTGATAATTATTTTCTTTATAGACGATGGAGGCTGTCTCCAATTATTTTGATTACGATAGCCTCTATTTTGTTTCCCCTCTCTTAAAAGAGTCTCTCCTCCCATCTTGAAAATGAGTATCAAAGCGATATGCATTTTTCCTCTTGCGATCAAAAAACGCACCATCTGAAGAATTTCCAGCAGTCTTGCCTTTTGGATTCATTTTTATCATCACATTCAAGCTGATTATTTTGTAAACATTCTTTATCACTTGGTGAAATGCTTTCAGATGCTTCATTTAAAGATTCATTCGAAATTTATGCAAAGTCACTTTTGTTATTTACTTCACTGCCATAATTTTGTCTTCTAGCATCTTCATAAGTTTGATTTTTATTATTATACTTTTCAGAAGAATTAGGTCCACACCTTCTCCCTCTGGTACCTGAATGGGAACGGTGATAGAAATTCCCTTTCTTTTCCCCATCATATTTCCTGTTTGAATCGTAATAATTAGTTTTTCATTCCTTTTATTTGATGGAATGTATGATCTTGGTCTAGGAGATAAATATGTTACTGGAGAAGTATCATGGCGGGCTTCAGAAGAATAATCCTCTGAATCAGCCTTATTTTGAGGTAAATAATATCGTTCCGTATAATGTTCCTCCACATCAAATCTTTCTGGAGAAAAGCCACCCTTATTTTTATATATCGGTTAAACAGTTGTTCATTGGGTTCTGGATATCGTAAAATCTTTGGTTTCTTCTATAATAATTATTGCGATTAGAATTACCTGCTGACTGTTTATTGTAACCATATCTATAATTTTTGTCCTTTCATTATACCTCATATCTTTATTTATAGGTTCATTACCAGAGCCAATACGCATATCTTTACTTCCTGATGCTCTATTCTTTCGCATCACAGAAGCATTGCCTTCTGATTTAGTAGATGAGTCAGTTTCTGGAGTAGCATCAACATCATTTGCTTCGTATGGAATCGAGTTTTCAGCAGTATTACCTCGAGTTCGAGCATTTTAAATTTCCAACAAGTACTTATTTCTTCCAGCTTCAATATCAATTATGCCATCCTTTTCTACTTGTTTCTGGTATATATCAGCCAAAAGGTTATCAATTTCTTTCCTTAAGAGCTCTTTCCTGTTTGGAGATAGTCTATAAAGTGCGGTTGGAACTGGTGGGTTATGAATGGAGTTGGTTCTTCCCCTAGTCTGCAAACATCTTTACTTTCATTAAGCAGGAATATCAAATCATTTCTTTCTTCTACATTTAGGTTCTATCCTTCTTCTTCTCGTAAATGGAGATCATTGGTCTCAGTTTCATTAAAAGGGTTGCTTTGTAATGGAACCTCACTGGGAATTGAATTTGTGGGACAAGAAGTACTATTTATTTCGACAGGGCTGTCGTCTACAGGCAAATGAGCATCTTTCAAAAAAGGTATTCTGAAGCTTGGTTTGTGACAAAAATACCAAAAATTGTTACGCGTGTCCATTACGATTCCTGATATCCTTAAAAAGTCAACGCTAAAAAGAGTACAGTTACCTTTGCCTGGAGGCAAAAATTAAATCAATTTGGAAAGTTCTTCCACCTATGGTGATTGACACCGTAGCCTTTTGAACAAGGGATGCGGATTGTTGACCATCAGCTAGACACATAGCAAGATGAAATCCTGAGAATTTTTGTCCACGATTTCTTAAGAATTTAAACATTAATTCTCTCCCGACTGACAGACTGGATCCTGTATCATCACAAACTATGTCTGTAGCTTCATAGACTTCGATGTCAAGTAGACCTACTGGGGAGGTAAGACAAGTGAACATCTGTATGGCTTTGACAGAGGCACTCTCTTTTTTTGTGAGTATTTTAGACGTTTCGATTTTATAAATACAGGGTTGCCACAACCATAGCAAGAAATAGGTGGATAACAACCAGTGTTGGTATTTCGTGCTGGCATGTAGCTAGGGTTAGCAAAAGTATTGTTGTGGTTACCAGACACATTCTTTTCAACTTTGAATAAATGGGATTTTCTAAAACTGCGGATTGCTTGTGTTTCTAGAAAACCGAGGATTATTTAACTGTTGTGGTTTCGGGAATTTTGTTAATTTTTGCGAAGAAGGTTTAACATTTTCCTATGAGTCCAGCTTTTCAGCTAACACAACAGAATCATTCAGTTTTCCCCAAGTGTCTAAGAAATGATTCTTGTAATCAGGTGCACATTTTTTTTATTTGATCTGCTATGACGATATCTTTCAAGATTTCAAATGAATTTATTTCTAATTCTTTTAGCCAACCTTCAAAGAAGCTTCTTAGTTCAAAAAAGAAATCTTTCCCCGTGGAATGATCCTGTTTCTGATGTCGACAAAAAAGGGCTCTGAAACGGTCAGCTGTCAGCTTGATACTTTTCAATCAAATATTGCGAATGTGGGCATAATTTCTAAACATCTCTTTCGGTTCTTTTGCAATCAACCTGCTAATATCACTTGGAATGATTCAAATTAAGTGAGATACCCCAAAAAAATTGGCAAATACATTTAGAAGCTTCATTTGTTTTTCAAACATTGTTAAAAACAATGATATGTCATCTTTATCAGTGATGAATGAGGGTAAAACGGTTTTCAAATCTAGCCACATGGGGCTAGAATCCATTTAGGGAATTACCTGCGGAAGCTGGAGGATTTTGTGCTTGTAATTTAAGCGTTTCAAGCTCAAATGCTCTCCTGCTCCACTATGCACGTATCCTCCCGTTCCATTTTCTTTATGGCTTCAACTTCAAGTGATTTCCGTTCTTCAACAATGTTATCCAGCATCTCTTTCATAAACTGCTCATTATTCTTAAAGAATGTACACGCAGTGATTTTTTTCGCGCAAGTCAATGACTTTATCATCTAAAGTCTCAGAGACTCGTAGCTCATTTGCTAAATTATACGAGGACCTATTTTCTTGCCTTTTGAGAGAAAAGCCATATTTGTCTCTTAAAATAAAACTAAATTTGTGAAACCACTTGCAAAACTGTAAACAGATAAGGCATTATGAAATTGAACGATTTTTCGGGAATCGTCATAAAAAGTCCAATAGTCAAAATGGATCAGTAAACAAAATTAGATGATTTGAATGCAATCCAAAAAAAATTTCTTTTAGTCCCAGTTACACCCCAAAAACTACTTTAAAATTCTTTATGAACTAGGTGTTCAGAAATTGACTTGATAATTTTTTGTTGGGCACCACTTGTAAGAACTGTTAATCAAATAATTTCTACGCCGGTTAGCTCAAATCGTCTTTAATTCATGGTTTTCGAATTCCAACTCATCAATAAAAACAAAGAGAGGTTTGCGCGAGCAGAAATTGGCATCCGCTTTCCTCGCCGAGCTGGCAAGCCGACTGGTTGTTAGCTCGTGCTCGAAAAGAATGCGTACTATTGTCCATCTTTTACCATTCTCGTTACAATTCAATGTTTTCTGATGTTTTTAGATGATTGTAATAAATTTTCTAATGCCCAGTGTAAATTAACCCTTTATCTACTCCATTATGATTTATTGCAGTTTTTTTCATGCAATATTTTTTTGGGATCATTACATTGAAAATTAATGGACAAATAAACAAATTTGGGAAATTTATCCCGTTAGAGCTAAGGTGTACGTATACAAGGTGTGGCACACAAAATAAAAACTAGACTAAGTGTATAGCTTGAGAAAAAGTTGGATTTGGCAACAACTGTTTTAGTGACGTCATCTCCCGTACCTCCTCTATCCATGTGGCCAGTTTCGCCTTAATCGATCACACTAGTTGCGTCATTAAGTGAACGCGTGCAACTTCATTCTGCCGGAAAAATGTCAAATCAACATCAGGTATCTTGTGAAACTTAAGAAATCAGCCACGAAATCATTTCAAATACTAACCGATGCTTATGGAAATAAAACTTTGTCTAGTGCACATGTGTTGGGAATGGTATAAGAGGTTTGGGGGGAAGGGTCAAAGTGGAAAATGATGAACTTTCTGGGAGCCCAAGGTCAGCGATTACAGACCAAAACATTGCCAAAGTTCGTGATATGGTGGGTTTCCCCTCACATCAGTGGTCAGACTGTTAACCAACACAACTACATTGACATACTAAAAAGACTTTATGAAAAATTAGGAAAAAAGTTCAGAATTGGGGAGTGATGAAGGGCTGTTGCACCAAGACAATGCATCCTCCCCCCAGGGCCCTTTGTCGCTTTCCTGACCAGAAAAAGCGTTACTGTGAGGGGGGCACCCTCCTTATTCTTTTGATTTGGCCCTAGGGCGACTTTTTTTATTTTCTACAGTTATATCTTGCTAAAAGGGGGGAACGTTTTACCCCCCAATTGAAGGGGTTCAGGAAAAAAGGGAAAAAATCACCAAAAAGGGCCCCCCAAAAACTTCAAACCAGCAGTGGCAAAACCGAATGCAGAAGTGTGTGAATGCTAAAGGGGGAAACCCTTTTAAAAAGGTGATACTGTCATGGGGGGAACCCAATTTTTTGTAACTGCAGTCATTTATTAGACCAGTCTCGTTTTTTTTGTGTCACACTTCGTATATGGGAAGAAATATAAAGAGCCGCCTATGAAACGAGCTGCATGCTGCTAGAGATCTACCGACTACTGGTCTAGGGTATGAGGAGGGGAAAATCACCAAAAAAAAATTTTTAAATTTTGTTCTGGTCTGTACTGAAATGCGTAATCGTGCTGTGAGTAGTAAAGACTCAGAAACCCCGTATTGCTTTCGTATTAACGATAGACATGACAGTAAAAAACAAATCCTTTATGCTGCTCGAACACTCTATCAAAAATAATATTATGTTTTGAGTGATATACCTTACCGAATCTTGACAAATTATGTATTTTTTAAAAATTTATAAACTTTTGGTCTTTAATTAAGGTTTTAACCAGACTCAAAAAGAGTTTATCAGTAAAAAAATTGGGGTTCCTCAGAAATATTTAGTCTAAATCATTATTCATCAATTTCACACGTGTATTCTTAGTGGCTTCATAGTCGTCACATATTTTATGGCAGTACCATTGATGGTCTTATCACACGAAAACGTGTCTGGAGCAATTTTTCTTTCACGCAACCCTTCGGAGTGATTTCTACCCTGTTGCTATAGCAACTGCTTCAAACAACTTTTTTTCCAGTGAGCTGAAAGAAGCTTGAAATTCCAGCCAATGGGGTTCTTCGGCTCCCTACGTCATAAAGAAGATGGCAGTAAAAATGGCAGCCTCGTATTCGTCAAACGCATCAGAAATGGCGTAAATACTTTAACGGCACATAGTTTTTAATGACGTATAATATTTTAAATAGAATGGTGCTCCATTTCTGTTCACGACCGTTAAGCAAAGCACGAACGGAATAAAAGAAATGACATTGGATGCTAGGTTTCTAAAGTAGAAAAATCAGTGAGTAATTTTTAAATGTGAAGATAGGGCACGGCTGACTTCAGAGCGTATCATTATGTTTATGGCAACCCTTCACCCTTACAGCTGCTCGAAATGGTTGTTCCAAACAGACTCGAGTCTTCCGAGATATGCGTGTGTGATAAGACCTTAATTCTTCGTAGTAACTTTTGGTAATTTTCGATATTCTTCACTGCAGTTATGGTTAAATAGCAATGACTATTTGCATGTGCGTAGTCTGTTCAATAAGTAATAGGACTAATTTTACTGCCACAAAACCACTCATGGAATTTTAAATTCGGGCATAAAAAAAAGTTTGTTGTCTTATCAAAAAAAGTTACCGATAGATGGATGTAAGCTTATGTTCTTGAGTATCACGTTAAACCGAAGTGTTTTGGGGCCCCTACGAGACGCGACCAGTTGTCGAAAGGAAAAAAAATTTTGAAAAAATCAGCATCGGAGATCTTAGATATGATACTATATGATTGGCTGAAACAAGAAGGCAAATATCTTAAAACCTTCATCACGCAGACAAAGCTCATTGTATCCTGATCCCACCATAAAAAAAAAAAAGCAGTGAATGGAAACATCCATCTTCACCTACTCCCAAGAAAGCAAAAAATGTGAAATTGGCTGGTAAATTTGGGCCATAATTTTTTTGATTATGAAGGAATTGTGTAACCAAAACCCGTCGAACCCAATACTCCGTAAACGGCTTTTTTACGTGAACCTACAAAAATATAAAACACGTTAAAAGGAAAAATCCATTGCCCGGGAAATGGCTTCCTATTGCACCATGACAATGCCCGTCATATTCTCTTGCGAACTGGATGCGCGCGAACAACCAGATATTTTACCACACCCTATACAACCCTGATAAACCATCGATTTCTGGCTGTTTCCTCAATTAAAAAACCATTATGCGACAAACGTTTTGAAAGCAACGGTATTTTAAAGGTTGCAGGGCGTTTTTTATAAATCTCTCACAAAACGGATTTTTTGTTTTAAGGGGTGGACGAACTTGGGGATAAATGCATTACGTGCCACGGAAGTTATTTTAAAAAAGACCATGTAAATGATGATAATTAAAGGTATTTTTTTTTATAATTTTATTCTAATTATTTATTGAACAGCCCTCGTATTACATTTGTTCAGAGAAGCGAAATTATCTTATAGAAAATGTAATTAAGTAGCCCAAGAGGAGGGAAATGTGAGTGAGAACTTGCTACAATGCGCTATCCATTTATATACTTCTTCCTCTTTCTCATTTTGTGTAAATGCTTTCATATTGATTCGAACTTTGAATTTACTCATTTAAAACAGTTTTCAAAAGTATTGGTACATTAAACCCAAGGTTTTTTTTTTTGCAATTTTTTTTGGGACCTTGTCTGCCTTTTGGGAATACCCCTCCTTTTCTGTCCCCCTAAGAAAACTGTATTTTTTGCTAATACAGTACATCTTTTTTTCACCTGATGCTGGGGCTAGCTTTAGCCCCAAATTTAAATTTATAAAGCAGACATTGTCCCACAGAAATTTTTAACGGTTCGAATTTAAATGAACGGCTCCAGATTTAGTCAATAATTGAAGTAAAGCACATGCTAATATAACAGATAAGTAATTTTTAGAACTTTTTCAGATATTAACAAACAACAAACACAAACTATTTTTGAAATTTACAGGTAAAGTTAAATACATTTAGCGCAAAAAAGCTTAAGTCGAAATATTAGCTCACACGAAATAATACAAAGGTCCCAACAAACTATTATAGATTTCCCATTTTTTTTCTTCACAAACCAAAAACCTTAAAGAAAAAAAATTTTGCTTTTGGAATGAACAAATAGAAAACACCAGCTTGAAGCGAGATTTAAGGGTTTGTAAATGAAAAAAGATGTGGTTTCAAAATTTTTTCAGAAAGGAGGGAAAAAAAAGCTTTGGGGAAAAATCCCCCAAACCTGACACGGGCAATTTTTTTTTATATATGTACTTTCTCCTCCACAAAAACCTTAAAAAAAAAACCATCAATTGGCTTTGAAATTCGGTGATGAGTACATCGCAGTGTGAGTAAATTAAATGAAAAAAAATTAATAAATTACTAAAAATATAATTTTCATTTAATGGCTATTTCCATAATTAAATAGGATTTGGTTCACGTTTTTTTTTTTCTTTAAAAAATTTTTTTAGAGGAAAGCAAGCGCTTGGGGAAAGCAAACTTACCAAAATGAAGATGAAGCTTCTAAAGGCAAGTGATCAAAAACAAAAGACGAAAACGGAAATCTGTACAGATTTTGATGTTGCTAAATTTTGTATTAAATTTCATGAAGTTCTTAGGCATGTTTTTGTTTAATTGATTTTAATTAAATACTTACATGTGTACATATCTATGTAAATAAAATATACTCTAATAAACTTAATTTTGTTGAAAATATCTTTTAGCTAAAAATTCTTTTAACATGAAAAAATATTTCCTTCCTCTCAGTTTCATGTTAAAATTTTAAATTACTTTTTTGGGGAAAAACGTAAATGAAACCCCAAGAAAGACAAGAAAGCACAACAAAATTTATTTTGTAGAAAACATTTGACTTAGTATCAAATGTTTAAATTTTTATAGACTTCAAAGTGGGGTTTCCCTACCAGAATCAGTACCAGAGTAGCCGTCATTGTTGGAGATCACCATGCCCACGCCTTGGCATTATTCGAGACTTTGATGGGTCTTGGGGGTACAGCAGCCCAAAGAAGCTTCTACACGTTTCAAAGTTGATCTGGTGGGCGCGGGGGGTGTAATCTGGGTCAATCGTTCAACCACCATGGATCACATGTTTTCTATCGGTGAAAGACCCGGAAAGCGACCCGGGCCCAAAAGGAAGCAATTTCAATCTGGTGATTGACGAAGAACCGGGATTGGGGCCACGTGGGACGCGCTTTATCGTGTTAAATATGGCTGTGGCGCCCTGAAGGTAAGGAAGGAAAACGGCCCCAAAAAATCTGGAAATGCGCTGGCTGTTTAAAATACCGGGGGGGTACTGAAAATGCGTACTAGGGGGTGTGAGGGTACCCAATCCCCCTATATCAAAACCCCGGTGCAGGACCGGGGGCCATAACCTGTTCAGCCCCTCCCCCACGGTGTCTCCAGACTCCGAATCCGCCCATTTTTTTCACGAATTGGGCGGAACCTTTCCCCTCAAGGGTAAACCAAAACAATAACGTTTTTCAGACGCCATTCTGCTGTAAACGGCGTCGAATGGACCCCAGACCGGAGGGTTTTCAGACTCAATTCTGGCATGGTTCGTGATGTGACTGAGCGATCCGTCACCGCCATTGCAAATTTGCCTTCCCCCCGTGAAGTGGTGAACTGAGGTGGATGCGTCGACCATCGGGCTTCCCCCCCATCCCAAGGTCCAAAATCCACTTGTTTTTTGGTTTGTCAACACGACTACCGATTTCCGAAAATAATCCACAATCTCGGGAGGCCACTATCCATCCTCTGTCGAATTCGGATATTGATGCTGATCGCTGTTTTTTAGAAACATAACTGATGTTTTTAAAAAAAACCCCAAGAAAACACAATTGCCGAGCTTGAAAACGTCGAAATCTCCAAGCCCAAATAGCGCTTTTAGATGGGCCACAGGCCGGTGTGTGTCTGCCTAAATTCTAATCATTTGCATATCTTACCTCCGCTAATGCATGTTGTAAATTTCATGTTATTTGCATGCTTCCTTCAGGGTGTTGCATTTACGGTGGCCAGCAGTGTATTTTAAAAGTTTCGATGAAACATAAGGTAAATCCCTAATTTTCTCAAGATTTCATCTGCACATAAATAAAATCATGAACTAAATTTATTTGATTAATATCAAGGCGTCTGTTTCAATAATTCAATATTTGTGACGATATGCAAACGGATTTTATTACAGTGCATGTTAAATAAATTTGATGCTAATTTTTTGTGTGATTCACTCAAAGCTATTATCAGAAAAGCTATATCAGAGAACAAATACATTCAAAAGAAATTTTAGGCAAAAATACTTCTTTTAAACGAATGCAGTAAAAAGGAATCTTTTATGGTATAGTAAATTTAATGATTAAAAAGAAAGATCAAATTTCTGGTTTTTTTCGGGAGTTAAGATCAATATTAAATTTTCCCTTATTTAAATGAAAGCAAGTAATATTTTTTTAAGTGGTAATTCATTTTTATTAATTATTATTAAAGTATTGTATTGTCATCCAAAACAATCGTGTCTGTACAATTTCAGTTCAAATGAATGTGTTAAAACGTGAGAAAAATAAATCTTTTTATGTTTTGACCCAAGTCGCTAAAAATGAAACCAACGTGGCTGTAACCGTAATTCCTTAAATAATTAGTTTGGGTCCCCCATTTTTAATTAATTATAATTAAATTATCGTATTGTCACCCAAAACAATGGGGTTTTAGAAAATTTCCCGCTCAAACGAGCGTTTTTAAAAAAGTGGGGAAAAAACCTTTTCAAGTTTTGAAACCCAAACAAGTCGCCAAAAAAAAGATGCCAACGGACGTATTTGTAAATTTTTGAATAATTAGTTTTTAAAAATTTTTTATTTAAATTTTAATTAAATTTTTTTTTTATTATCATCCAAAATAATTCTGTATATAAAAATTCAGTTCAAAATATATTTTATTAAGGATTGAAAATTCCCTTGAAGATAAATAAATAAATATATAGAGAGTGTAGCCAATAGGAATTGGAAAAAAAAAAGTTTAAAATTCCTGTTTTTTTCGGTAGTTAAGATCAATATTAAATTTTTCGTTATTCGAATGAAAAAAATCCGGGAAAAAAATAACGATATAATTTTTTAAATTCTACTCCATTCGAAGTAGAAAAGTGTTACTTATTTTTATTTGAGTAAATTGTTTATCCAGGTAAAAAAAAAAGGGAGAAAAATAAACATCACCTTTTTCTTATTTAAGAGCACAGTGACAAATACTTAGAAAAAAAAAATTGTAACAATCCATGGGTTAAAAAAAAGGCTTAAGTAACTTTAAAAAAAAATAAAAAATTTTTTTTTTTTTTTGTAATCTTATTAGAGACCTGCATCCTTGGAAGGAAAACAGGGGAAAAAACTCTTCAATGATCACTGCTTTTTTGCTGCTTTCACAGCCTTAAACTGTGATTTTGATGTTTTAAAAATATCAACTAACTACCAGAAAAATTAACTTATTCAAATACTTGGAAGAAAACTATTTTTTTTAGTCTGCATGTAAATTAAATCCAGAGAAGGAATCAATGGAATTAAAATATTTTTTTTTCAGATAAATCTATTTAATGTAAATTTTTTGTTAGTTCCTTTTAATGTTACATTTAGTTTGAAAGGTATTAATTTTTTATAACTCACAAATAACTAACTAATGTATTGTAAAAGTAAACAAACTTATATATATATATTTAGTGCTATAGTATATAATATCTTTATAATAACATGCACAATTTGAAAACTTTAACAGAAACATGTTTTTTTTGTAATTTTTCTGTCCTTTTAGAATAACGTTAACTTTTTGATAGAACAGGGGTCGGCAACCTTTTAGCTGTGGCGTGCCAAGCCAATCTATCTATAGGACACAGGTGCTACACAGTAGGACATTTTTGAAGCAATACGATTCTAGTTATAATGCAAACAGAGTTAAAGAATAGAGGTCAATAACATAGATTCACAATTTTATTATGTATTAATTTTGCATCATTTTAAAATATTTCTTAACATTAAACTACACAGCAAAAAATATAACTATTTCTTCAAAAAAAAAAAATATTTAAAAAAAAATTAAAACTGTACATATACACTCTATAACGAAAAAAAAATCCTATTGGTATCCAATGAATGAATAGTGGGAGCTACAGCGCATCGGATCTGCGCATTGAGCAAGTATCTGTAAGAAGCGATTCTCAATCAGATGGGCAAAAATTGTGTTGCATCGCGATTTAGGATACGTTTCAAAGACTGAAAAAATGCCTCTCCACAGGATTCGAGTTTATTGCGAGCAACTGTCAGAGTTTGAAAGAGGTCGTATTATTGGATCGAAAGAGGCAAGTTGGACAAATCGGAGAATCACTCGTCATATGGGTCGAAGGGATGAGAGGCCATTAAAAGATGCTGGCAAGAATGGGTGGACAATGGCAGATTTCAGCGTCATGATGGTAGCGGTTGACCTAGGGGGACAGCAGATCGAGAGGACAGATTGATTGACAGATCAGCTGTCTCAGCGCCTGATTCATCGTTATCAACCATCAGACGTGTGACTCGCACACAAGTGCCCGCCATGACCATTCACAGACAGCTGATAGAGCAAAATTTACGCTCATACCAACCGCTACGCACCTGCACACTGGCGAACCAGATTACAGTGGTTCTTGGCTCGACCAGGTTGGAATCCTGCTGACTGGGGACGTATAGTGTTTAGCGACGAATCCCGCTTCCAATTATATCCTGACGATCATCGAAGACGTATTTGGAGACGCCCAGGGCAGCGTGTCGATCCTGCTTTCACTATTGCACGCTACACAGGCCCTCAACCAGGAGTTATTGTCTGGGGCGCCATTTCTTTTGACAGCCGGACCCCTTTGGTTGTCATTAGAGGGCGGTACGTCGACGACTTTCAGATTACTGTTTTGTTACCGTTCCTTTTGCAGTCACCTGGCCTTATTTTTCTGCAAGATAATGTCAGACCACATACGGCACGTGTTGCTATGAACTTATAGCTAGTCAAATACTTCCTTGGCCATCCAGATCGCCAGATATCTCTCCAATCGAGCATGTCTGGGACATGATGGGAAGGTGACTGCATCTACTAAGGAATGTTGATGACCTGGTTCGACAATTGGAGCAAAATTGGCAAAAAATGCAGCACGAGACCGACCATCAGGATTCTTTATCATTCTATGCGACGTCGTGTGGCAGTTTACATCCAGTCTAGATGTAGGTGAGCATCTTACTGAGCTCGCTACTTTGTAAATATGTAACTCTGAAATAAATCATTCAATTTTTCTGAAATTCTAATCATTTTCTATTTTGTACATAATGTTTATACCCATCAATTTTTGTCTCTGTCAGACAACTTATTCTTGGTGAGTCATTTTTTGTTGTTGTTGTTATAGAGTGTATTATGTATATTTTTAAAAATATTTATTAAAATAAGAAATATACAAATTAAAATATATAAGTATTTCCCTTCATTATAGTTTAAAAAAAGATAAATAAAATTTTTAATATGAGCCTAGTGCTTCCACTGCTCTACTTTCATATCGCAAATTCAGGGGTACAGTTTGTGACTTTCAATTTTACACGATTCTGAGCATTCAGTTGCTAAGCAATTTCTTTGTGGATTCGAAATATTTCTCATCCAAGGAAAGATTTCTAACTTAGATATATAGAACCAAAAGCGGAAAGTAGAGTACATGTAATTTTCTCTCTTCAAACAATTGAATCTCTCCAGAAATAACATTCAATAATTAACAAAATAGCTGGAAATTTATCTTTAAAGTTATCTTTCAGAATTTTTCTTAATTCCGTAAATTCCGTACATTAATTTGAATATGTTTGTCAAGCAAGATCCATCAAAAATTTATCAATTTCCAACCACTCAAAAATTGACAACTTTGTAGAATAGTGTAGTGTGCCACATGTGGCACGCATACCATAGGTTGCCGACCTAAGATAGAACATTAATTTTAGTGATTTTGAGTTTTCAAAATATTTAGCACACACATAACATGAAAACAACAGCAATATTACATTGGCCCACAAAAGTGCTCGTACACTTGCAATTTTCTATAACCTTTTATGTTTTCAACTAATAAAAATTATTACATCAGAATTGTAATTTTTTTAATGATATCTACAACTTGGTCTTAATGAAATAACATAACGAATTTTTAAAGCATAATATAACTATTAGTTAAAAAATTATAATAAAAAAACTAGTAAAAAATTACGCCACAAAAGTCGTCGTACACTTAAAAAAAAAAAAAATTCACCCATAGCTTTAAATTTTGAATTTTTTCTTAACTTAATACTTAGTAGGATCTATTTTAGCGTCCACAATAAGTTTTATACGTCTTGGTATAAATTTCATCAGTTCTTTGTAATTTCGGCATCGCCTTTCCTTCATGCTTCTGTGATTATTGTTTTTACTTCAGATTTTGTTTTTTGTTTTCTTTCTGAAAATCAAATTCTCACGAAATATGCTCTACTAGGCTTAAATCAGGTGGTTTAGGAGGTTTTTTCAAAGTTTGGGGCAGTATGGGGAAAACAACGGCGTGTATTGAGAGCAATGGGTTTGGGTCATTTCTTGTTAAAAAATGAAATCGTCTACAATATCCAAATTTTGGGCGGATAATTTCAAATTGTCCATTAAAATATTTAAATAGATTCCTAATACCATAAAAAAATATCAAATTACCTAGCCCAAAAGATGATTTACCCCCTCCCCCCACACACGCAAGAACGCACACTTCCACCACACCACACTTCCATGCCGAATCATGGAGGTGGAGGTGTTCTTTTTTCAACTACATTCTTGGATTAAGTTCCTCATTTTTGCCTTCTACAAACTTTTATACAACCATCGGAACCAAAATGCTGAATGTTCTCTCATCTCAACCAATTTGCTTTCAATGTTGAATTTTCTGAAACTTAATCCCAAGATTCTAGTTCGAATCTTGGGATTAAGTTTCAGAAAATTCTTTTCTTTCAGGAAATTGCAAGTGTACGAACACTTTTATGGTCCACTGTATATTGTTAGTAATAAATTTAACACTTTATGTAAATACTAAATATAAAAAGGACCATCTTCCTGCCTTTATTGTGCCTGTGTAAATTATGTTTATTCTTGGTCTATTTGTATTGTAAGCCTAATTCTTTCTATTGCAGATTATCGTCTACAATGAAAGAATATTTTAAATAGAAGGAATATTCTGAAAAGAAAAGAATATACCTATTTTTTATTTACTTTTCTATTAATAAGAACGAAAAAAATAAACTTGGACATTTGAAAAAAAAAATATATTGCCTTACATTTTATTAAAGCATAAAAATTTCATTCCACTTTCGAAAATTCTATTTTGAAAATTCAATTTTTATTACCCATGAATACACATACATATCCCATTGGTACTAAAAATTTTTCTTTGCAGAATTTTGCATGTAGATTTTTTTTTATTATTTTACATGTCTCGAATTAAAAGCGATGTGTTCTTATTTTACACAGATGTAATTTTAAAAAGAATTCTTAGTAAGAATTAACGACTCAAATGTTAACACGAAAATGAAAGTATGCAGAAATTTTTTAAGCAGCCCTAATATTGAATCACCAAACTTTTTTTAAAAAATGTTATATAAGATTTTTCATTTGCGTAGATTAATCTAGAAATCAAAATTTTTCAAGAGAATTAAATTTTACACAATTTTCTGAATGGATAGAAATTAAAGAATATCGAAGAACAGAACATGAAATAATACTCATAGACAAAAAGAAAATGTCTTCTTATTGATTTTTTAATTTTTTTTTTACTTTTACTCCATAAAGTTAAATGTAACAAAGGCGCTTTTTTCTTTTTTGGAAGAATTCAACAATTGAGCACGAACAAAAATGTTCTTTTGTTTAAGAAGACTATTGTAAGAATTTTGCTTAAATGGTGATAATTGGAGATTTTTTGTAAAAAGGAGTGGAAGTAGTTTCTTTGTAGTTCAGACTTCAATGAGCGTAACTTTCATCACCCAAAATGAACGTATTTCCCCCGAGTTCTTTATTACAGCATAACTCCAATACATTCTCTTTTCTTTTTCACTTTAAATAAACCTGTAATGAGCATCTCAGAAATGATTTCTCAGTATAAAGGCCAACGTATATAAAAGAGCATCGGTGCTTTAAAAATTCTTTTCATTGCTCTTTTCAATTCCTTCATTATATATTATTGCTCGAATGATTTTAGATTTGCATTTCTAAATTTTTTTTTTCTGAAAAAAATTCCGTTCATGGGGGATTTGCTGATTTATTATGGATCAGAAGTTTTATTATTCCTTCCTTTTATAGTAGAAAGTTTTTTTTAATGGAATTGGAACTATTTAAAAATTTAACCAGTGAGTCGTTAGGATTTATTCATCAAATCCAATACATATTCGAGATAGTTAACTTTATTCAACCTAAAAATCTTTGGGTGTTAATCTTATAGTACATTAAAGAGAAAAAAATTATTAATGCTCGATTCTGTATTCATGTAGATTAATTGTTCATTAGTGTACCACTGAACAAATTACATTATAGACTATTATTCAAGGGAATTGTATTAGTTTTTACGATTATTACAAACTAAGAGTTTCATGCTTTTAGTTTTAATTGACTCACATTAGTCAATAACTCACAATAGTTTTAATTGATTCCCAATAGACTTTGTTAAGACAATAATTGTTTACTTCTTTGCCAATTAATAGCAACACGAGCCGAGATTTAAGAAAATGAGTTTAATGAATAATCAGAAATATAATAATGATATAAAAAGTTTAGAACATATTATATATTGAAAAATAATTATTATTAATTTTAAGACGAATTTCATAATTTTACATATATGCATTTGTAATTTACTATTTTGTATTTTATGTTAACTAACTGTATTTACGTTTTGAACATTTTTTATAACTGTAAATATTATTTTATTTTTAAAAATCTTAAAATTATTATGGAGTAAATTCATAGGATAGCATAGTCACTTGATAATGGAAAACACGTGTTTCCATTATCAAGTGGCTCGTGCTGCCCTTAATTGGCAAAGAAGTGAACAGTTATTGCCTCAACAAAGTGTATTGTGAATCAATTAAATTCATGTGACGTCATAATTATACGATAAAAGCAATCATGTGTTATCATCTAATCATCTAATCAGCTTCTTTGTTGTGAACTTTTGCTCTCTGTAGAAATTCCTTTTAAAAAGCTGAAATTTATCTCAACACAATATAATAACGTACATAATTAAGTAAAATATACTTAAGTTAAAAGTACACGAATAAAATTGTATTTTTGTTGTAATTTTAAAATCTTTTCGATGAATTTTTTTTATTATATTAGAGCATCTTTACCCGATTATGTAGTTTGAAATTTTACCTAAATTTTATGAATAGGACATCAAGTCCAAGTTTATTAAATGTCAGTTTTGAGTTAAGTCGCGTACACGTGATTGACCTTATCATGTGATCGTCATGAATTGAGCCCATTGTTGATAGCGAAACTAATACTTGTAAATCTGGAAACAATTTCTTTGTAAATTTTTGCCTTGAAGATATGTAACAGTTTGAAAATTTGGCATTAGAGCTAACTGTAACATTTGCTAGTTGTTTTTATTATATCGGCACTTAAGCTAGGAATAACAAGTAATTAAAAAAAATTAAGTCAATTCCTACTTAGATCAACAAAGGAAAATTTTATTTTATCCACTTTTTATTAAATAGTTGCAATTAAATAAATATGTATGTACATATGACAGAATCACAAATTAAGTGGTAATTCATTTTTTTTTAATTTTCATTAAAGTATCGTGTTGTCATCCCAAAAAAATTTTAAAATTTCATTCAACTGAATGTTTAAAAAGTGAGGAAAAAAAAAAAAATTAAAAATTTTTTACCCCCGTGCTAAAATGAAACCAACGTGGCTGTATTTGTAATTCCCTTAAAAAATTGTTTCAGTCAATTAATTTTAATTATTTATAATTAAACTATCGTATTTTTACCCAAAACATTAGTGTATAGAAAATTTCAGCTCAAATGAGCGCTTTAAAATGTGAAAAAAACCCTTTTTCGAATTTTGACACAAGTCAAAAAAATGTCAACGTGGTTGTGTTTGTAATTCTTTGAGTAATTAGTTTTATAATTTAATTTTTTTTTAATTATAATTAAATTACTGTATTGCCATTCAAAATAATCATGTATATAAAATTTCAGCTCAATTGAGCGCTTTAAAATGAATTTTATTAACGACTGAAAATTCCACGAGATAAATAAATAAATAAATAAATATAGAGAGAGTGTGAGCTAATAGTAGGAATTGAAAAAGTGTTCTGATATTTTTTACGCAATTTTAAAAGCGATAAAGAATTAACAACTCCATTTCTGGAAGTATTTGTAAATTCGATTTCTTTTTCATTGTTATTTTTTCCGCTAATTTGTTATTGAATTTATAATTGTTTTTTTTTCTAAAGTTTTA
>BMAV01026363.1:200028-235507 GCA_019973955.1 Trichonephila inaurata madagascariensis | reverse complement strand
TAGGAGCTGATAGGGAAATTAAAAAACTTCATGAAATGGTTAGAAAATCAGATGATCAATTAGCTAGATACTTAGCGGCAGAAGGCATTAAGTGGAAGTTTATACCCCCTAGATCACCCAACTTTGGTGGTCTATGGAAGGCTGCTATTAAATCCTTTAAATACCATCTAAAAAGGGTTATGAGGGGAATAAATTTGACTTATGAGGAATTTTTAACCATGATAGTTCAAATAGAGGGTATGCTAAATTCTAGACCTCTTTGCCCTTTGTCTGCTAATGAGAATGATTTTGAAGTTCTTACTCCAGCTCACTTTTTGATTAATAGATCCTTGAATTCTATTATTGAGCCCAACTTAACAAATATAAAGGAGAGTTACCTTAAGAAATGGGAAAAAATTACTAGAACAGTGCAATTAATGTGGAAATTTTGGCATCGTAGTTATCTTAACCAAATGCAACAAAGGTACAAATGGATGTTTGAGAAAAATAATGTAAAAGTTGGAGATTTAGTGCTCTTATATATAATTGAAGAGAATTTGCCACCATACAAGTGGTTATTAGGAAGAATTATTCAGGTTTATTTAGGTGACGATAATAAAATTCGTGTAGTGAAAGTGAAAACACAATTTAGTACTTGTAAAAGAGATGGCTCTTTTACAAGTACTAAATTGTGTTTCCATATCTAAAGTTTGTGTTTTGCCAATGCCAAGTGATTAAGTACTACTGATAAAATTTATTATTATTATTTTTCTTTGTATGTTTTAATTCCAGTGAATTGTTTTGTTTTTTTATTTGTTGAATTGTATTGTGAATTGTATTTTTTATTAGTGCGTTTCTTAAAGTGTCTTTTGTGCAATATGTGTGGTAAACAATTTAACTACATTTTGTGTAAATAACTAATACAGTGATTGCATGGTGTAACCAGTGCAATGTGGGGCGGTATGTCAGTTCTCGGCGTGCGAAACGCCATCTGTGTAATTAAGAGAATTAGGAGTGTATTGTTGTGTCTTCAAATAAGAATATGTGAACTGTGTTTGCGCCAGCCCAGTAATTCTGATATGAATGTAAAAAATGTTGTGAGTAAAAAATAAAGCCAGTCCACTAGAAACTGTGTCGTGATTGTGTCATGAGAATAATGAAGGAGTAATTAAGCTATCGACTAAAAGATAACCATAAATATGGACAGTGTTTGCACCATAAAATTGGTTATTGTGCTAGAGACTCTGGAGTCAACTGCTTAAGTGTTGAAGTTGACCCAACAATCACCATTTGAAATACTTATCGGCGTTTTTTTCTTAAAATTGCTCCCCTTTGTTGTCGTAAAACATGGATAAACCCACTTCTAAGTTATATATTTCAAAAATTCTAGTTGAGCATCTGCAGAGAGGTCTGAGCTATATACAGGCAAAATATTATTATAATAGAAGCATTTTTCACAAAAGGAGAACATTTTGAAAAAAGATTATTCTAAATTAATTTTTTGCCAAAATATTGTATTTAAATAATTTTTTTTGTTAAAATGTGTCCTTAAAACAATTTTATACTTGTATTCTAATCTAAGCGACACTAAATATCATGAAAATTATCCATTTAAGCGCTTTTGCAAAATCACGGTTCCGAACGCAGTCGGATACCTTAAAAAACAGACACCATAAACTTGTTTTATTAGTTGGTATGTTTCCGAAGCACTTGTACCAAGTTTTGCGTAAAATTTGATTACAGCTCTTTTCTCCATCTTAAAAAATTAACATGAAAAAAATCCTCTCCCGCAATGAACACTCGTCTTCTCTCAGCTACTTAACCAAATGCCATCAACTATTTCGCAGTGTGTCAGAAGACCATGGACATTATGACGCATTTGCACTCATGGCGCCATTACAGCCTACGCTCTAGGACGAGTCTTAAAACTTATTTGCCACATTGTGTAAAAGCTGAACTAGATTCTACTCTGGATGAGTCTGCTCCTGAGTTTACAACAGTACAATATTGGGTAGCAGAGTTTAAAAGAGGCCGTACGAGCTGCCAAGACGAGCATTCCAGTGGTCTACAAACAAGGTGACGACTCCAGAAAGGGTGAAGAAAATCCACAAAGCGGTACTGGATGATTGTCGATAGAAAGTGTGAGAGCTAGCAGACATAATAGGGATCTCAAAAGTGTGGTACATCGCATATTATCTGAAAATTTGGACACGAGAAAGCTGTGTGCAAGATGGGTGCCACATTTGCTCACACTCGAGCAAAAACAGTGTCGTGAAGATGTTTCAATTGAGTGTTTAGCGAAGTTTCACAGCAACAAAACAGAATTTTTGCGTCGTTTCATAAGCATGGATGAAATATGGGTCCATGATTTCACACTCGAGACAAAAGAACAATCAAAACTATGGACTGAAAAAGGAGAACCGGCTTCAAAGAAGGCGAAGACCGTTCTATCCGTAGTCAAGGTCATGGTGTCGGTTTTTTGGGATGCGCGTGGTATAATTTTCATTGACTATCATGAAAAAGGAAAACCTATCAACGGCGAGTATTGCGCAAACTTATTGCAGCTTTTGAGAGAAAAAATCATGCAGAAAACATCGCATTTGGCTAAGAAGAAAGTGTTGTTTCATCAAAACAATGCACCAACTAGCAAATCCGTTATTGCAATGGCCAAAACTAATGAATTAGAGTTTGAATAGCTACATCTTGCACCTTATGCGCCAGATTTAGTCCCTTCGGATTATTTTCTATTCTCAAACTTGAAAAATAGTGGTCAAAGTTTCTCCAACGATGAAGAAGTGATGCTGGCAGTTAATGGCTATTTTGAGGAGTAAAACAGTTCTTATTATAAAAAGGGTATCGAACTTATAGAACATCACTGGGAAAAGTGTGTAGAGCTTAAAGGAAATTATGTTGAAAAATAAACATATTTTTTTTCAAAATTTTTGTGTTTTCTTTGTTGGGTCGGGAACTTCTGGGAGCATCCTCGTACATACAATTTCGCCTTATCTCCTAATAAAATTTCACACAGCAGTATATTCTTCTGAATATTTTTCACTACCAATCGTGCCATTTACATAGTCCATCAGTAACGCATAAATTTCTTAATAGCATGCAGTACAGCATAATTTCAAATTCAGCTTTGCGGATGGCATTCCCGATGGGGTGAGTGATGATAGCTATTCAGGCGGATACTGCAGCATAACATTCTCTCGAGGATCTCCATCGTCACCACCAAGAAAGCAACCAAATAAATCTATTGCAGCATAAAAAAACCCTTTTTTTTCCATATATAGAGATTTACAAAACGTATGCTTCTTCACCAAATTAAAAGTATAAACAAAACAAGTACTGGGTATAAACAGCTTCGGCGTTGGCACCCGAAAATTCTAATTTCCGTTTTAAAACAAGTACGTTCAAAATATACGAATGAGTATCACCATTATCTAATTGCTGTAATCTGCACATAGTAAAGATAACGTATTAAGAGACTTTTCATTTATTTAAAATACTTTATAGAATACCTTTAACGAATCAGATTGATGGAGATTAGGAATTTTATTGCAAAAGCTGTTTTTGTTAACTATGGGTTACTTGGGAAATACATATATGCAATGATCCTACCAATTGAATGTACTGAATTCATTTGTGTTAAAATGTGTAATAGTGGTAAGATAAAAAAGAACCAAGTAGAAAACTTAAGAATTTCTTTACATAATTTAAGCACTGAGAGACTGTCGAGTGTGTGACAAATCGCATCAAGTTCAAAACATAAAAAGAGGCCTTAGGTTCTCTGCAAACTTTCAAGAAAGAAACACAACTGGGAAATACTATATAATCACGTGTTTAACTGGAAAGAGGTAGTAGTTATTTTTGAATTCGCGAAGGTGGTTTTAGGTAAAAAGTTTTTTTTGACACCGGATAATCACTAAGGAAGACACGTATAAGCTATTGTGCTATTCCTTTTTGGAGAATCTCGAATAAATCTGTCGAAATATAGGTTGCAACCCTTCTAACACGGAATATGAAATGAGATTGGTAAGATTTGGGTATTGGGAAGATTTGGAATTTAAACTAATATTAAATGAGATTGTGTTACACAAACACACACAAACGCACACACACACACACACATATATATATACAGTGGTGTGACGTACACCCCCACAACCCCTGCATTGAGAAAGTACCCGGGGACAATAGGGGGACCAAAACTTGAACTTGCGGGAGGGCCCTAGTATTATCCGTTACGCCATTGTATATATGTGTTACGTAGATTGGGGTTCAAGGATTTTATGTCATCAATGTCAAAGAGCAAGACTGTTCTTCAGGAGCAATGAAAATGTATTGTCAAAAAACAATCCTTAGAAATGTAGGATACAGCAGTCAAATTTGCAAAATAATTCCCAGAATATCTTCACACCTTCTACAGCACTCAGACACAAATATCAGTATCTAGATATACAAATACGTAACGTATTTGCAAGCAATCGCTCGATCGAAACAACTCTTCAACAGCTCAAGAAAATACTGACTATTCAACGGTCAAGACAATACTAACTCAGTTTCAGTGAGCAACTCCCTATTTATAGTTTGCACGGATTTTTCTCGAATATTACGCTTGCATCATAGATCGTGATATTAGTAGATTTCCCCATTAATTTCTAAAAGCCTCTATATAGTCTCCAACTCTACAAAAATGATCGTCAAGTCGCCAAAATGGTCACCAAAATTTATATCAACTTGGTTCTATTGCCAACATTTCGCCAAGTTTCCACTGAATCACCATTATAATGTAAGAGACGGCTTTGTTTGGCAATTTTGCAATTTCAGCATAAAATAAATACAACAGAAAGTAATATTAACGTATTACACATCCAGATATGAATTATTTACACTATTTTAAGCATTCATTACACAAAGTTCGTTACACTACCCCTCCTCAAAGACTACATGTCCAGGACAGTACAATCCCTAAATAAGAAGCATCTACAACTTTTTTTACAGGGTTAAAATATTCACGCAATAATCAGATATAAAGTAACAAATACTCAACAGCTCTTGCATAGCAAATAAATTCAAAATACACGCGAACCAATACAAAAATAAATTACAACACTAAAATAAAACTAAGGAGTTATAAAAGAGAAATTATTTACATTATTTACAAAATAATTAGTCACCATAGTCTGAACTTAAAGATCTTATTCACCTTGGCTAAAATAAGGAGCTAGCCTATTGTAATGTATTACCTTCGGTTTTGAGTGTAGTGATTTCAGTATCCGTATTACGACGTCAGTCAGTCATTCTAGGACTGCATGAGGTCCTTCCGAGTTGATCTGTTGTTTTGGAGAGTCCTTTACAACGTTTCGGATTCCATAACCACACTTTCTCGCCTTCGTGAAAGTCGTGCCTCGTTGCTCTTGCGTCGTATTGGGTCTTCATCTTCTCCGAAGCCATGCCGATTCTATCCCTGGCCAGATGATGCATCTCCTCCACCTGTGTCTGGAGTTTTTCGACATATTCCTAGGACGCCAAGGGACCATCTGGTGGCCGGCTGAGCAAGATTTCTGCAGGCAGACGAAGATCACGTCCGAAGAGCATCTGGGATGGGGAAAGTGGATGGTCTCGTGAACGGCACTCTAGTAGGCAAGCAGGAAAAGAGGAAGTTTCTTGTCTCAGTCCTGTTGATTACTGGATACCAGAAGAGAGGGACTGTTCAGGATGGTCCGATTGAACCTCTTTACTATGTCGTCAGTTTGAGGATATAAAAGTGTGTTGTCCGGGTTTTGTCGATGCCTAGTATCTCACACAGTCTCTTTCAAACTGCAGAGTTGAAGTTTCTCACTTGATCGGCTGAAGAGGATCGAATAGACTCGGATAAGATATCGGCTGTTCAAAACTTCAACAGCCCGACGGATGTTCCCCAGCTCTGGAGTTCTTTGGGCTTATGCTCGTATTACCGGAAATTTGTTCAAAACTTCAAAACTATCTCAACCACTCAATAAGCTGACCGAGGCAAAACAAAATTCATCTGGACGGACGAGAGTAACAACGCCTTTAACAAGCTCAAGGACGCATTAACATCTGCTCCAGTTCTGCCATATCCTAAAAAAGGAAAACAATTTATTCTGGATACAGATGTAAATCATGAGAGCTGCGGAGCTGTGTTGCCTCAAGAAATACACTGCTGGTCACGCAAAATGCAATACCCTGAAGGAAGCATGAAAACCATGCGAAATTTACATCATGCTTTAGTGGAGATGAAATATACAAATCATTAGCATTATAGCATAGACGCACTTCACAGGCAGCCAGAACACCACCCGCAAGTGCTACATAAGGGGAGAACAGACTGGCGATTTCAAGTTCGACAATTGCTTTTCGTAAGGAATGGAGTTTTTTTGCGTCAGCTGATTACCTCGTGGAAGACATCGAGTGCCTTCTGACCAAGTTTCTGAATTCTACCGAGGAAGAATAGTATCCTATAGGAAATGCGTATTATCCTTAAGAGAAATTGGTCAACAGGTTCGGCGAAAACAAGCAACTGTGATGCGGATCTGCCATCGCAGGATGCAGGAGAAAACGATGGACCGATCACACTCACCTCGTTGCACCACTGACCGATATGAAAGGCGGACAGTGCACATGGCAGTGATGGATCGAGCAGCCACATCATGAATCATAGCACAACAGGTCCAGTCTGTTACGCATCATTTGGTGTCCACTCGTACAGGGACGTTTGATATGACTAATGGTAGCGTGATCTTGGTTAATTTAAATATTGAGTTTATTTACGTCACAGCTATTATTTACAGAATAATACATTGAAGTTATTAAACATTAAAAGATTATTAGAGTTCCCAAAAGTGATTGGTGAGAGGAGGGATCCTTTTCGCCGACCGCTTGCTGGAAAGTCAAAGCATCATCTCCTTTCTCCACGCATCTGATTCCTTCCGAGGGGTCAAAACATCTCCCTTGGCTCTCCCTCTCCTCGGGGATCAGGGGCGGCTCTTTTTGCATCTCTGGTTGCATCATGCCGTTCGGCTGGAATAGGTTCCTCGGGGTCAAGGTGTTGCAGGGGTGGTCCAAGGCGGGCCACGCATCAACTCCCCGACGCACAGCTGTCAAACACACGTGTGATGACCGTTTCCACAAAAAAGAAGCCAACCACAGCTGCGAGACACAACATTACAGTACCATTCGACGCCGTTTGCAGCAGAGTGGAATATCCGCAAGGTGTCCATTGCTTCTTTTACCCTTGACTAGAAACCACAGGCGTTTGCTCCGCCAATGAGGCGACGAACAGTGGACTTGAACATCGGAATTGGATGATATTGTGTTTACTGACGAATTCCGCTTCTACCTGCAACATCACAATGGTCGGATTGGAGCTTGTTGACACCGTGGTGAGAAGCCGCCAAACTGTTGCTTCATGCATCGCGATACTGGTCCTGCACCCGGTATCGTTTGGGGTGGTATTGGATTTCATTGCAGCACCTCTCTCTACTACGCATTGCCGGTACACTGAGCAACCAGTTGAGGTGTTGGAGACCATGGTCCTCCCATACATTCAGCGTTTGCCAACAGCCCTATTCTAACAGGATAATGCATGACCACACGTGGCACGCAATGTTCAAGACGCTTCTTTACCCATCAGATTGAATTGCTTTCTTGGCCTTCTTGTTCTCCCGATCTATCGCCAATCGAAAACGTGTGGTCCATGCTTGCACAACGACTATCCCGGGATACACCGCGCGCTGCTACACCAGATCTACTTTGGCAATATGTAGAAACTGCATGGACTCCTGTACCAAGGCCTGGATACACCCAAGTAACTGGCCAAGGATACACCCAAAGCCTCTTTCATTCTATGCCGAGGCGTGTGGCAGTGGTTATAAGCAACAATGGTGGCTACACTAACTATTGATTTTGTCATTATCCACATGTCACAAGAGGCAGTAATTTTAATCGTTTGGTCTTTTTGTACAACATGTTATCTGCCAAATAAATTTCACTGTGATATCTCTGGTCTTTTTTGGTGTTGCATTTTATGTAGCCAGAGCAGTGTAAATGGCCAGGAGCGCGTCATCGCCTATTTCAATAGTGCCTTTCTAGACAAGAACGTAATTGTTGTGTGACCAGAAGGAACTGCTTGCTATTGAAAAAGCAGTGGAGCACTTCCATCTTTACCTCTACGGTCGAAGGTTCCTGCATCGAGCAGATCATGCCTCATTGACCTGGCTACTGAATTTTAAAAATACAGAAGGCCAAGTAGCCAGGTGGATACAAAGACTATAAGAATATGACGTGGAAATACACCACAGAAAAGGATCAGCACATGGAAATGCAGACACCCTTTTGAGAAGACCCTGTCCTGAGAGCTGCAAATACTGCTCTAGGGTCGAAAAGAAATTTGGCATGATAGACCCTGTAGTCCGCCAAATTACAACGCCATCAGAAGTCGACCCGGGGAGTGATGAGAGCGTCTGGAAAGATGTGATTTCCCATCGTCTAGTTGAACTCTATCTGTCCTAAGAGTTTGTAACCTTTGAACTGATACACCCTGTATATAGATACTTATATAGTAATATTAATTTGTGTTAAAATATACCACTTGATTAGTCATGTTACAAATATAGTAAGTTTCAGTTTTGTAATAAAAACTCACTGATAATTGTTATCATTCAGAAAATTTATTTTTTAGATATTGTACTCATTACAATATGAAATCAGATCTTAATTTGGAAGTAATGGAAGTTTCAGCTTAGTTTAACTGAAAGAAGACGAATTACTACGAATCGAATTATTTTTCATTTTCCACCATGCCCCATTCCCTGCCTCTGCTTTTCTAATTATACACACACAAATTTCAATTCCTAACTCTGTGTCTTCCTGTAATGCATGTGTTATTTTAAATACAACAATCTACACCTCAACCCAGGGGTGGGCAACTATCGGCCCGCAAAGATTTTTTATGAGATCCACCAAGCAGTGCCGGGTTAAGCTCCTTTAGGGCCCTGAGCGCAGAAGATCTACAGGCCCCCTTCGTACTGGTGGATCCAAGGAAATTCTTGTTAAGTCCAGCTTATCCGAACCTCTGGGAGCCCTCCCCAAACGCCCAATGGATAAACCTGCACAGCCCCCAAGACGGTCAGAGAATCCACTTTGAATCGAGATTCCTTTCCCGTGCATGGTCAAAGATTCGTCTTTTATTTTGCGCTATTAAAAAAACTAAGTACCTGAAAGTGTTTCTACTACGAGATCATCTACAGAGTTTGGAGGACGGAATCATAAGAAAATTTCAGAAAGCCTAAATTTAATTAGGTTTGTTATTCCCCAACTGCTGATATTGACACAGCTCCTGAAAAGCAAATCATATCACAGTGTGAATAAAATGTTTAATGCTAGACAAGATTTTTTATAAATCTTTGTCAGCTGAAAAATTTTCATGCACGAGTATGAAGAAATTTGAGCGAAATTCTTTCCTATATTTTTAGTCGACATATATTTGTGAGCAAAGTTTTTCTTGTATGAAGATCAGCAAGAATAAATATAAATGCTAATTGGCTTAAACTTAACGAAAAATCTCTCACCTGATTTAAGGCTATCTTCGGCTAATGTTAAAGAATAGGGGCCGAATTCGGAATATTTTTTCAGATATAAAAGTACTCAAAGATTAATATTATATTCTGGCTACACAATCCTGTAGAGAGTCACTTATTTTATCATACTAATCATTTTTATCCCAGTTGGCACATTTTTTCTTATATAAAATGTGTTTTGCATTTTTTTCCCTATATCGTAATGCTAAATGAGATATCCCTTCACATGTTAAAAGGAAAAACTAATTATTTATTAAATATTTTGAAATTTTAAAGACACTACATTATAAACAAATGCATCAGTTACAATGTCACATATTTTTATAAAAATTGATGCATTTTTTCTGTCCGAAAATGTGCTCCGCGTCAAGTTCCCGCACTCGTACATTTGGCGAAAATAGCCTTAAAAGAAAAATGTAGAAAAGTATGATAGGGTACATTTGTCGCATTAAACTGATTCTAAAATTAAATGTGCTATAGACATGAAAATAGCACAATAAATAACTGAATAAAATTCCCCCAATTTTATTTAACATATTTGCTTTTATAATGAACGCAAGCATTTTCAAAAGGTGTGGGCTTCCGGTATCTTCCGCTCCCACAATGTGGCCCACCCCTCCCTTGGACTAAACTATTCTTACAGAAGTTTGCGAAATATTCAGTTTTTAAAAAAATTTCAGTATTCAAAGAGATTTTCATTTTTTTGATGTTTTTATTTTTATCATTTTATTTTTATTGTATTTTATGTATCACCATATATATATATATAATTCATTCGAATTCGATAAATAAAATTTTCGAGGAAGTAAATTGCTCTTGTTTAATGCCAAGTTCCAAGTAATATTTTAACTATTTTCAATTTTGAGATGCACATGTGATGGTAAATAGTACGGCTTTAATTTTCAAAATAGTAACAGAAAATTTGAATACCTATCGAACGAATTTCGAAGTAAATTTTGTAAATTGTGTTCCAAACTGTTTGGGAAATTTGAATTCTATTAAATAAATGAGTTCAATCAATATAATTTTTAAATGCCATATTTATATAATTTCAGTGTGTATCAAGATCATTAATTTTTGGATATATTATCCACATTATATAAAAACACACACACATTGTTCCAGAAATTCAGACTATTTGCTTCTTTGCCGTCAACGGCATTACTGTGCTCGGAAAGATCACATTTGTGGACTAAGACAGATTACTCTCTCAGTAATAGAAAATAATAGGTATAACATTTATGACAGGTTTGGAGGAAAATTTTGTCACCAAATAACGAAATTTATTCATAAAATATACTTTTCTGCAAATACCCAGAAAATCTTAGGAAGATTATTTGACTAGAAAATTCCAGATGCTCCTACAAGGTTCTTTCCCCAGTCTATATAAAAACGAAACAGAGAAGTATCAGTGGAGTCAAGCATTTCATAGAGACCGTGCGTTTCATTTGACTTATGTGAAATAGGGATTGCAGATTTCAATTATTGTGTTCAGTATCTGTGTAATTTTTGAATTTGTGCCATTGTGTAGATCAGAGGTATCAAACTCGTGACTCATGGGCAGCATGTGACCCGCAACGAACATTTTTGCGGCCCGGGCAATATATAAGCATACAATAATATATAATCTTTGGGAAAAGCAACTGGAAAGTGAAGATTTGACGTACAACGTGAACAAATCAAGTTTGGATGATACTGCATCGGATCAAAAATATACAGAAAAAAATTTCAAATCTTAGAACTGAATTTGAAAAAAGAATAACAGATTTCAATTCTTTGAAAGACAAATTTTGTTTGTTTCCTTCGATTTTCTCAATAACTATAGACTCAGTTCAATATTCAGTGCGACTCAAATTTTAAGGTAAAATTCATTGAAGTGGGTGTGCTCGAATTGTACAAATATTTACCAGCAACGTTTGAAAATACTCGAAAATTCGCATATGAAATTATTTCCATGTTTGGAAATACTTAATGATGCGAGCAGTTATTTTAAGTTAGGTAAGGAAATAAAAAAAAAAAAGTCTCCTTTTAAAAATAGTATTCATGATGTTCGCCATGTGTCAGTTTTGAAAGTAATCACTGCAAACTAAATTTCTCCCGAAATAAAAAAAGATAGTAGTAGAGAAGATATGTCAAGTGTCAGGACGCAAACATTATATTTGTTTTGTTCTTTTATTTAGGTTTATTATAATGTATTATTTGAAATAAACTACATTTCTAACAATATGGATTTTTTTTCCCGGCCCACCTGAAATTAAATCTTGTTTGTTTGGCCCAAGTTCGCCTTTGAGTTTGACACCTTTGGTGTTGATTTATAAATGGTGCCGTCAGACACAGGTGCCATTATGAAAAACAACAACATAAATGTGTAATATTTATTTCATTGTAAAAGAAAATCTATTTTAATTTTAAAGAGAGTTCCAGAGTAATTTACAATTTACTCCAAAAGTATCTATCTATTTGCTTGTTAACTGCGTGGACTTTTTCTGCATTTGAAAGACGATATATTACGAAACAATATGTCTCATGTTCATGATAAATTCTGAATCCTTTTTTAAAAGGAATAATTGCAATATCGATTATGACTGAGATGTACTAAATTCCAAAATATTCGCCGGTTGTGAAATCCTTTGATAGGTTCCCGTTTACCGAAGTTATTTTATTTTTCATTCAGTTCTTTTATATTAAGAAACATTTAAATGGTACTTTTTTTAGTGTCGATATTTATTATTGGAATTTTGACATATCTTGCTCATATTGTTTATTTCATTTTATTTGTCACAATACACAAGCGTTCAAAATTAATAAGATTTAAAATGAAAATTTATTTTCCAATTATTGGGACTTGTTTTTCGTTTAAGGTCACTGATACTATAATACTTTGTACATCACAATTTCAAGGTGACAGTCTGACAATTGTTTTGGAGTTAGATGTTAAATATACTCTTTTAACACTAAACTTGCAAACCTATTGAAAACTTGCAAAAATAAATTTGGGAATTCCAAAATTGAACTTGCAAGCGATGATTTTGAAATGCTTCCAAGATTTGAATTCGTATTATGACTTCCATATGTGGATATCCTAAACCTTCGAATTCTTTTGCGGGATACGTGGGTGGTCGTGGTTGTCTAGTGGTCATGGTCACAAACTCATGGTTGGCGTAGCACGAGATCGAGTCCTTGTGCACTGAAAATCCATCGTGTAGAGGGGTTGGTGCACGTTAAATTCTGTCGTGACTCACTGTCTTCCCATTGGCGAGATGGGGAGCTCAGAGAGGGGGATGCCACTTTAGGTGTCATCCTCGTTATTTGACCATGTTCAAAATTATGAGGTCCATCGCCAACAGCTCTCGTGTTTCTTTTTACATTAATAAACACTCTTTCACAGTGCGGTGTGAACGAAAAGTCAATCAGATCAACTTGTTCTTTCCTGTTATGTTTCTGTCTGCCTTACGATTATCTTTCCTTTTGTGTGTGTGTGTGTGTGTGTGTGTGTGTAATCATTTTTCTTTTCAATAAGAAAAAATTTTGCTTTTTAATTATTAGAATACTATTTGTAGATATGACACATTGTAATTTTCACTGTCCCGATTTTGCTCTTCAGTTAATAGTTAAATATTACTCAAGTTTGCTACACATTTTCAGTTTCAAAAAACCTTCTAAAAGGGTTCCTCCTTTACCGTGCCAAATTTCTTCTATCTTTAATCCTCTCGCTGAGCAGTGCTACGTGTACTTTGCCCTTAGAAATCGCGGAATGCGCAGCGAGAGGGTTAATTCTTTTTCTGGTTAAATTGTAAAATGGGCCGCAGGTAGGCGCGATTTTTTTTTTTTTTTTTTTGCACATTTCCTCGAGATTGATAGGCGCACCAAATGTGGTAACCCATCCGATTTCGTTGATGTGAAGGAGAAATCGTATCAGCGCATTTCCAGTATGTTTTTGAAGTGATAACTTCTTTACGTGCATTTTGCTGGAGAGTGAACTTGAATGAACATCACGTTCCGGTTTGTAACGCTCATTCGGCTTTTTTCATCTTAAGTTGGAAATCGTGCTCAAGGTCGTCCGCGACCCCCCCCCCCCCTCCCAAAGACATATGACCAAAGGAGGGACGTTTCCTCCTCCCGCCATTCCGAAACGACAGGAAACGCGGTAGTCTGTCACTCCGCATTGTGAATTTGTGTCTTCGTCATTAAGTCGCATTGTGGAATATTTCACATCTCGTTTTTTGGTTTCTTTCTTCCAGTGTAGATACATTTTTTGAAGTGAAACTTTTTTGCGCTCGGGAGTGAATGAGAAATTTGCTCAGTTCTGCGTAACAGTCGAAAAGCGAACGGAAGTAGTCTTCTGCCCCCTCCCCCGAGTCGTCGCCATGGTGACAGGATAGCGAGTGGGTGGAAAAGGGGGAGTGGGGACACCACGTGACTTACGTCATATCCGTGAAAAGTTGGAAATTGCCGACCTCTCCGATTAATCAACTCTTTCACCTTCCAATTGGGGTCCTTTTCCCCCCAGACCCGGGAACATCTATGCATTATTACGGTGTAGACAAAATAGCTCTCGCAGTAAAAGCGTGTCTTTTTGAAATATTTCCTTAGATTTTTGGCTGCATGGCTATGTGTTCGGCGGCTAATATGTTTTTTAATTTTCATTTGCTTTGAATTATCATTAATTCTAGTCAGAATGCCTAAATCAAATGCACGAAAAGGAAAAGAGTTTCGTGAAAGAAAAAAAAAAAGAAAAATTATCAGCTAGTCCAGTCGAAAAAATTAAAAAAAAAAAAAAAAAAACCCAGAAAAATAGTGCAAATTCATCAAGTGCTACTGCCAAATCGCCATCAAAGTACATGAGAGAATATCGAGCATAGAAAAAAAAACACTGCAAAATACTCTTAATGCCCAGTTTAAGAGATGGGAATGCTATTGAGACTCTTCTAATGACAGCACAGATTAATACGGACTTTGTGAACCACCCTGTGCCATTAACTACAGAGCCCTCAACAAGTCTAGTGCGTGTTGGAACTGATGCATGTAAATCAATTATAAATTCTACCTTACGTTATAAAAGCTATGATTCCCATAAAAAAGCCCACAAAGATTTTCTAAAGCGATTCATTGATAATCCTTTCAATCACGGGCATTCAATTTTTGATAGATTATGGTTTCGAGATGATTTGAGAACGCCTGTTGCTGAGCACAAAAATATTTTACAACATATTTTACCAGGAATTAATTTAGAAGACACATTAAAGCATGCTACAATTGCCGACAAAGTTTAAATAGGAAACGTATACCAAATTTATCAAAATATAATGGTTTTTATATATATATATACCCAGAAATTCCAGCACATTTTTCTACTTTGGATTTGGTATCAGAAAGACTCATTTCGCTACGAATACCTTTCATGCAAATTAGGTGATTGAGACAAGTACGAGGTCAATTTGGATTATTAGGACAAATAATCAATGTTCCAACGTCGCCAAAAAAGCTTCACTTCTATCGCGTGGCGTTCCATGCACCATTTTTTTTAAAGTGAATTTTTTTTCTTCATATAAATTTTTCAGACACCCACCATGTCCACTAGTGGTTTTAGTATTGTTGCAAATGTGAATGAATGCTTTTTGAAATATGCTGAGAATTCCCATAGGGTTTTTGTTATATTTCCTGCGTTAGGAAAGAAAGCTGTGTTAGAATAGTGCATAGAGAATGTTTAATTGAATCGCCGTATCAGGGGCGGCTCTAGGGCCGGACAAACCAGACCCCTGCCCGGGGCGGCATTTGGATCAAATTTGAAAAATATTTTTTTTTTTGTTACAAAAAATTTGATATGTTTTCTGAAATGTTATTGGGTGTGAATTTGGAATTTCATTTAACGTATTTTATTTCCTTATTTTGTACTCTGTATGTTTAATTTCAGTTTTCTTTTATATTGAAGGGTTCGAGGCGGGAGTATGTGTTAAATTATGAAATTTGATATGTTTACCCATCTTTTTCACTGGTAACTTTCTCCCCATCCAGAAGTGAGGTCACAATGGACATTTTTTCACCCTTTCAATGTCCGGTTTCAGCAATCCAAAAGGGGACAAGAGTAATAAGAGGTTTTGGTAGATAGAGAGTCACAGGAGATATTTGATTTTAGTCTTGAGTGTAGTTATTATAAATTAAAACAAACGCTTTCGATCCCCCCATTAGTAGACTATTTTTCTAAGAAATTGGACTGCTTAAATAGACGATTCCTTCTCTTTCATTTCATTCGTTTGAAATAATAACAAGTAATTACGTCCTTAATTTCGAATTTTTTAAGATTTAAAATAATATATATATATAGAGAGAGAGAGAGAAGGGCGGCATTTTTTCCATTTTTGTCCGGGGCGGCAAAACTGCTAGAGCCGGCCCTGGCCGTATGCATATTCGAACTGCAGAAAAATATGGAATTGAGAGAAAGGAAGGGTTAAAAGGCAATAAATGATGGTTTTGAAAATAGTGTAATTTAATTTTTCAGTTTAAATTAATTATACTTAACTAAAATTAATCTTTAAATTAATTTTTTTCGAACGATTTTAAATTTATGAAGTTTAATTTTGAAACTATTTTTAACTTTAAAAATTTTTTTAATGCTTTTTTGTGATTTCCCATTTTCAACACCTTGAATTTCGCGCTTTTTCTCACCGTCTATTGGATGGGTTGCTACTCTGAAGGCCACCGAGTTATGAATTTTTCAAAATCCCGCCATCCAATGGTCGGTTCTGCACAATTTCATACTTTTTCACAGCTACAGACTCACTTTCTCTTCGCATCTCTGTCTTGACTAGTCATGTTACGCAATTGCCTAAAATAATATTGTAATAGATGCACAAGCACTACATGAAGTATAAAATAACACAAACACGCACCACACACGATACTTAAATAAATAAAATAAACACACATACATTATACTGTACAATACTTAGAATTCGCTTTTTAGTAGCATAATTATAACACAGATGAATGTTATATTTGTACCCTTTGTCTCGATATGTTTATTTCTTGCTACATTATTCAATAAAATTTTGCAATATATTACATTCAGAATTTTTTTTCCTTTTAAATACAAACATTTTATTTTCAAGCTGCAAGATAAAAATGTTTGATGTACAATTAATTGCCCCAATGCAATCACACAATAAAACAAATGACTTTTTTTTACTTTACTCCCCAGCCTTCATTAGTTATCTGCAAATATAGAAATGTGGATTCAAGATACACACACTATTGTGACTCGAGAAACAATTCTTTTTCGCAGGATAAAAGGAGGCTATTTACACTTATGAATTAATGATACGATATACATGAAAGAACGAATTATTTGAGCACACGCTCCGTAAACATAAAGTATTATATACACAGTTATTTTTTAACTTAAAACGTAAACAGCTCAGAATATTCAGCAAACATACTTAACTAAAATACTGTTGCCAGATTCAAAGAGAATAAACAGATATTAATTAATACAAAACAGGTAATGTTGAGCTTATTAGGAGTGGCAACACACACACAAACTCTGTCTCTCTCTCTCTCTCTCTTGGCATAGTCGAAGTAAAACATACACTAACTACATCAGAATATTTAAGCGAATGTGTATTAGAATTAAAACAAAAAAATTTGATGAATCATATTTTTTTTTACAAGGTTAGCAACGTGAACTTACTTTTAAAAACGGAAGGCATTATGGACTGGCATCCTTCAGATCTACCCTTGGGTTGGTCTTGCGTGTAATATTTTTGACAATATAATATAGTTTTTATACAGTTCATAAGTACAGTTTTTTTTAGAAACTTTATTTGTGATAAAAAGGAAACGATTTTGCCTATTGCAGATATAGCTAATGTAATCGATACTTAATACTTTCTTCAGAGATCTTTTTGGTACAAATTTCAACTGCTTAGCAATCGATATCTACCAATAGTCTCGTCATATAATAAAATGAAAATTTGATTAGAGAATTAAGTGAAAATATTTGTGTAATATTTGTTTGAGAATCATACAATTTATGAAATAATAATTTTGCTGATTGTAAGAAATATAATTGCATTTTTTAACTGTGACCAGATTTTAATATCTCATGGCGGTTCTTGGTAGTGTTCGATGTGATGTTATGTATGGTTGTTTAAGTGTGTTTTTATAATTGATTGTGAAGTACCGAATTTTATCCAGCCTGTTTTAACATTTGTGTACAAATGTTGAAGCAGTTACAAATGGGCATACGTGCTTTTCTTTTATTCGCTTCTAAGATATGGAATTTTATTTGTTTTGTTGTACGGAAGCAGTTAAGAACGGTAAGCCTAAGAATAACAATTCAGATGCTCATCACCTTTCGGTTTCTGTTTCTAATAAAATTTACTCTTGAAATATTAATATTTGTACTTTTTTCTTTTATATTTCAGCATCTTATCGATAGATTAGTTTATATAATGTATGTACGTTACAATATATTTCGAGTTATTAATGGCTTATAGTATCCTTGAAATGGTACTTTTATTCTCAGTTTACAGTGCCGAAACAAAACCAAATTTCAAAAAAAGTATTAATTTTTAATTTCACTAGAAATATTGACTGGCTAAGTATGTTATATTTTGTGTGCTAGCAGCTATAGTTTACTATTAATTCTGTAATGTTTGAGTGTATCTTAAGATTTTTTTTCATAATCGAGAATCTAGGTATATTTATACATTATGACTCAGAAATTTAATTGTTAATTTTTCAACTTAATTTATATGATAATCAAAAGTGCGCTTTTTTAATTTCATATTAATATAAAGCGGATGTGTGTGGATTGTATTTTAAAATGTTTTTTTACATATGTATGATTTTGTATTACTGTCTTCATTAGTATTCTACTCATTATTTATATTAACTGAAGCATTTTAAATAACGTATAATATGCCTGGTGTTCTTTCTAAATAAAAATTATCATTTGATATTTGTTTGATGAAATATGATACAAAATGTTTCCAAAAAAATGCATTGAGTGAGTGATTGATAGTAAAATGTTTGAAGTAGAAATTGAGTTGGTTTTATAATAAAGTCATAGAAAACTATTACTTTTAAAAATGTATTAATACCTTAGAAATATATCTGATTGTGTCTTTAAATAAGAATTAAATTTTAAAGAATATTTATGCTAAGATTACATTTTTGGTTTTAAGTTCTGTGTAGCCAAGATTTTGCTTTTTGTATGTAATGAAGTCATAATTGGTATAATGCTTGAATAAGTATAGTCATATATGTACATATTATTAAAAATGTATATTAAAATATAAAAGTATTGCTGTAGTTGGTATTATTGCAATAAATTTTAAATACTTTTCTAATTTTCCAATCCTGTAATGTAAGTTAGATTTATAAAGTGTTAGTGTGTATTGAATAAGCTGTGTTTATCATTTATAGCATGTTTAAGAAGAATTTTACTTTTAAAATAGATTTTTTTTCTAATGTGTATGTGTACTTACTCTTTTTATACTTGTACTATTTGAAACAAATAAAATTTCTAACATAATTTATTTTTTATTTACCTTAATTTTTAGATCTCATTTATAAAACATATATCACTATAAAAAGATTAATTTGTGTGTTTCGGTTTTTTATGTAAATTTCATTCTAATTCTAAATATATTTTCAGAAATTTTGAATATTGTGCTGTATTTTTCTTTTTAGGTGATTCAGCATCAAACTGTAAAGTATGATGTTCTACCTCTTTCTCCTCTATCGAAACATCGCTTGAGTAAGTTTTTTTTAAACTCATTATAAAAAGTTTTATATGATCTAATAGTAAATTACATTTTCATAATCACTTTTAATTTGAAGTTAATATATATTGTTTCTATATAAAAAATGATGTGATACTGGAAGAGTATAATTAATAAGTGTGAAAAATTTAATACCTTATTTTCTTAACTTTTATTTTTGTAATGAATTTTTTTACTTCTAATTTTAATAAATTTGGATGTTCTAGGAATTATAAATTGAAGATAATTTGTTATATTTACAAAGGAAGGAGCATAGCTTGATTGATTCTAAAAATAGCTATAAGATGGATATGTATTTAAAATATAATTTTAAATTGGAAAAAATTGCTCTCTTATAATTCATAAATTTAATGCAGTTGTAACTTATACGCTAGTTAACTTAACAGTTTTCAGTATTATGTATTATCGTGACAATCGCCAAGTTGGCAACTCTGATATCCTATGTTCCGTACATGCTGAATTGGTAATCATGTGCTTCGTTTCATATTATGTCACCAATAGGTTGCAATAATAGGTTAGGATCCAGTTTTTTTATATTTAGAGATTTTTCTTTCAGAATTTTTTTAATGTAAATAGTTTAAATATAAACATCAATAGGGAAAAGATAAGAAAAGTTGGTACTACATATTGGTACGTCAAGATAACTCATCAAGTTGGAAACCCCAATTCTGTATGTGCTGAATTTGCAATCACGTACTTCGTGTCATATAATGTTGCCAATAGGTTGCGATAATACACAAGTACCAAAAAATTTAGTTCTAAACAATTTTCTATTTTTAAAGTTGTATGATGTAAAAGTTGAATGGGATGAAGATTTTTCATCAAAATGTAAAATGTTGATCAGTTGAAATCAACTTAATTTTTGTTAAAAAACTGAAATTTTTCTTACTTAATCTGGGTTTATTACAAAGGCATATACAATGCTATAGTATAGCATCAAAAAGTAAGTAGGCTCAAGGTAAATCATCCAATCCAACTTCTGTAGAATGAACTCTGCTGAAAGATCTTAAACATATGTAACATGTTAGATGAAAAATAGTAAAAAATTGAAAAGTTGTATGTTGTTCAGACATTTTTTTAAAATTATTTATATAAGACTATGCAGTAAATAATATTTTAAAAGTTAAGCAAAACTTAATTTTTCAATTTTTAAAGGGCAATTTTAAAAAATTATATATTTTTAATTGATTTGTAATGAATGGATTTATAATAAATAAAAATTTTGCAATAAAAATTTATCACCAAAGTTTTTTTTCTTTTTTTTAGATAGTATATCTGTGTATAAGGGACTGTGCACAATATGGCACATATTAAAAAAATTTGGCACTGCATAATAATAACTATGATTAAATTGAATGCTAGTACATCCTATAAATGTTTTAGATGGTAACATATTATCCCAACCTGTTGGTGACATTATATGAAACGAAGCACATGATTGACAACTAGGCTAGTTATTAAGAATTGGCGATTGTTGCAATAATACATGAGTAACGCATTTTTTTATGTACTTCAAATTATATTTATTTATGCTCTTCATAAAATTTTCTCTTCTTATTATTCATTTATCATTTCAACTATTGGTTTTACATATATTGTCATTAATTTTTAAGGCAAATTTTGCACTTGCCATTTATATTTGGTAACCATTGTTGCTGTTTTAGTACGAAAATGTTGTTGTTTTTTTTTAACTATGGATGTGTAAAATTTATTTAATGTTTAAAAATTAAATAACTATGTGTAATTTTTTTTAAATGATACATTTTACTTATCTTTTTTGGTATGGATGTTATGCCTTTGATAAAATTAAAAATATTGTTTGAGTAATTTTCAAAACATGATTTTAATTTTTCAATTAATCTTATCATTGCTAGACAAAATTTGTGTAATTATAAATGATAAGGGGACTAAATTACATTAATTTCTTTTTTCAGAAAATTTAAATATGCTAATAGAAGTTTCATCTTTGTGTTTAGATTTTGCTAGCCTGAATAATAAGGCAGATGATATTTCATACTACTGTAATAAAAAAGTATCCAGAATGTTTCCTTTAAAATAATATCTTCCCTCCTGGTTATAAATGAAAATTATTATTTGAGTATTTTGAGCCATTTACATGATGCAAGTGTTTGAGAACCTGAATTTTGGCATGAAGACCTAATATTTTTGCATCATGATAATATGCCCTAGTTATTTCTGATATTTTTACAAAGCATTCAACAAATGCAAGTCCACACCACAAGTTCGATTCACTTGTGACTTTCTTTTTTTCACAGTTGAAACTTCCTTTGTGGTCGCAGCTTAAGTCTATTGCTGCAAAATAAATAAAAAAAAACTTAATACGAACTTTGAAGGAGTTTCACAAAAGCTTGAGGGTGTGTTTTGAAAATTTAAATGCTTTGAAGTTGTTGTCGAGATAACTTTGGTAAAAAACGAATAAATATAACCAATAAATTTATACCCTTTGTTTTATTTGAATCTGATAATTATTTTCAAGAATATTCTCCCTCTTATGTAATACCTCTAAAAAAATTTGAGGAAGCAAATATGTAAATTATTTTATTCAAATAATTAAACTGTGATGTGATTGCCTAATTTTCTGAACATCTTATATAACTTGACTAGCTGCATGGGCTTTTTTTTATAAATGGGCGCTACTTTTATAAATTATCCCTTCCCTTCACCAAATCACCACTTCCATTATTCTTTTTCGAAATTACCTTGACTTCTTTGTTTCTTTCCCCTCTGTTGCACAGACTTTATCTAATTTAATAAATTTTCCCTTCTCTTAACAAAAAAAATCACTTCCACTATTCTTTTTCGAAGTGTCATCCTCGTCACTTGACAATGGTTCAAAATTTCAAGGTGCGTCGCCAAAAGATCTTTGAGTAGGTGAACAGTGCAACTTTAAAATTCACTCACTCACTGAGCAATTTTTTAGCCCCGGAAATGAAAATGCACCTTTTTTTAAAAAATAATTGTATATTGAAGAAAAACAGAAAAGTAGAAATTTTTAAATTTACAAAATTCCACAACTATATTGAATGTTGAATTAAAATTTTGAGCATTTTTTGAAATATTCAACTCGAGGAGGGGGGAAGTTTCATGCAATTATTTTTATAAATGAAGAAGTTATTAAATATTTGATTTAAATTTTGAGTATTTTTTAAAAATTAGTTTAAAAAAAGTTTTAGCATTTTATTTTTTAAATCACTGATTCTAAAAAATCAAAGTATGAACTTCTTAAAAATCATTTTCATTTAAATGCATTGTGATTTGATTCATTTTAGAAAAAATCATAAAATATGCAAAGTTTCGTTGTTTTCTAAAAAAAAATATGCAGAATCATGGCGAATTAAAAATATATAAGAATAAACAGGTAAAAAGGCTGGAAATTTATTTACATTAAATGTATAAAATATCAAAACGAAAATATATTATGCTATAAAAATATATTTAAGAATTTTTAAAGTTTTTTATTCCACTGTTCTTTAATAAATCATTCTTTAAGAATGAAGAAAACTACCAGTTCTTATAAAAAAAAAGCTTGCACAATACTGCTATACATAGCAAATAATGTAAGTGATGACAGAGCATAAAACAGTGACCTTCCCCTTTTTTGTAGTGCATGCGCAAAACTTTCGCCCGTCGTATTTCTCAACACAAATTCTCATATTAGGTTACGTGACCTTGACGTCAAAGGAATATTTAAATGAAATTTTTAAAAAAATTTTAGGAGCATGTTTTTTAAGTTAATGCCTTCAAATTTCACATATCGATGGCAAACTACAGTAATATTTAAACAGAAAATGGGGAAAAAATACTACGTTGATTAACTCTCGCAAAAGGGTAAAAAAACGAAAAACACAAAAATAAATTTTTAAAACCATAATTTTTAAGCAATTTTTTCAATCTTTATACAGACTGCAGATAATATTGTTTTACACAGAAAAAAAGTTTCACGGGATTATCTTTATAAATAATGAAGTTATTAAATATTTAATTAAAATTGAGTATTTTTTGAAAAATCGTAAAAAAAGTTTTTGATATTTTATTTTAAATGACTGATTTTAAAAGAGAAAAGCATGAACTTGGTGTAGAATATCAATTCACTAACGCAAAAGGAAATTGAAAGGGAACGATTTAGAAATCATCTTCATAAAAACATATAGATTTTGACTCATTTTAAAAGAAAATCGTAAAAAATAGGAAATATCAAAATTTTGGGGGAAATACGGTATTGTAGCGAAAGAAATGATTTTCCGATTCCGTAATTATTTTTTGTCCGAGTTTGATAGAAAGAATTAGATGGCTTTTTTTAAAACGGGGGAAAGTCGTATCCACTCCGCTGAAATGGAGATGACACTCGGCGGAATAAAAAGCCAACAGGAGTAAAACAATTATGCATTTTAAGGTTTGTAATTAATATCTTTTTAACTAATTGCAATATCTGAATGTAAATGGTCAATGCGACTTCCTCTGATTATTTCCAGTCTTTTGGTACCTTCGGTTAGTTTTTGCGTGGTGCGGTTCATGAGAAGATAGATCAATTTGTTAGCCTTTGAATTTTAATAGTGTAGATAAGGAAGTATGATTGATTACAAAATGTTAAATTTCCATATTGAAATGAAGAATCAAAGATTCTTTTTACATGTCTCAAAGTACTTTTAATTCATTGTTAGAACTAACAGTATTTTGCAGTTGTGTAACAGAATGTTAAGGTCCCCTGCAAAGTTAGGTTTTGAGCCCCAAGCAAGTTCTTACAAAGAATTTCAATTCCATAACTTCGAGCTTTGTGCCCCCCTGTAAAATTGGGCCCAAACTGGTATACGGTATTTTGGCAATTGCACATGTTGGTTTATTTAGGTTAGGGGTTTTTTCCCCTTTTAAAGCAGTATATGGAATAATTGTAATAAACATCGTCTCGTATTAGAATTATAATAATGAATGGATTAAATGGTCTACATAGAAATATATTAATTTTTTTTTAAAGTGAAGGTTGACTAATGGAGAGTGAAAACATCCATAATTTATTAGATTGCTGAATAAAAACTGTTTTAAAGCAGGTAATATATATAGCAATATTGATTTACTAAGCAAAAAAATTATGTATTATTACCACGTTCATACAATTTTAGTTTTTTATGTAAGAATTTTTTGATTTATGGAGGAATGTAATTTAATGAAAAAATATAATCAAAGTGATCTGAATAATTTTCTGGTCAAATTATGTATAGCAAAACATTAAATTCATTTTTACTTTTATGTGTGTTTTACTTTTGTTTCTCTATTTTGTTATTAAAGCTTTTATATAATTATTTTGGATCTTAAATATTGTAAAAGTTTGTTATTCTTAAGAGAAGATTAAAAATTATTTTAAGATTTTATGTCTGGTTTGAAAGGATGCATAACTATTGTCCTAAAAAAATTCTGTTTACTTAAGGATTTATTTTTCTTGCTAAGAAGGAGCATATGATGTATCTAAATAGAAGATAGTGAAATTTTTGTTGCTATAACTTAACATTCTATGAAGAGGAGTGTATTGTATAGCCATAAAATAAATTTCTAAATTTTGTTTTTCTATATTTAATCACATTATTTTTATAGGTTTGGTAAAACGTAAGATTCTAGTCCTGGATCTTGATGAAACATTGATTCATTCACATCATGATGGTGTTATCAGACAGATGGTTAAGCCTGGAACTCCACCAGATTTTGTTTTAAAAGTATGTTTTAAAATGTAGACTTATGTAAAGTGTAATTCATTTAAAATTATTTATTCAAAATAATTTGAAATGTATAATGTATTTTCCCCCAATTCTATAGGTTACTATAGATCGTCATCCTGTACGATTTTTTGTACATAAAAGACCACATGTGGATTTCTTTTTAGATATGGTAAGCAATTTTAATTAGATAGAAATATTGGTACTTGAGTTTTTTGCAATCAACCGATTTTGCCAATTCAAAAAATGTTGTCCTTGTTATTGTGTTGGAACAGTTTCTGCAATTATTTGCATATTGTGGCATTTGACAACATCTTTTGATTTTACAAAATTGATTGGTGGTATAATATATTAGTAACAAACTATTTTTTAGTATTTCAGAGTTAAAAGAAAATAATAAAAAAAATCTTAATTTTTCTGAATTTCAGATTTTTATTCTGTTAAAAATATTTGAACTGATTTGATATAGGGATGCGTAGAAGCGCTTGTTTACACTGGAATGGAATCCAAGATGGCGGAGTAGATTTAACAATTGTCATTAAAAGTAATTTTATAAAATAGATTATTCTCCATTAAAGTTTTTGAAATGACGAAAAGGGCAGAATTTAAATAGAAAACAAAGAAAGCAATGTTGAAAAATTGACTTTTTTTTTTTGAGAACAGTATTGGGAATGATGAATACCAGGATTTTAAAAAAAATAGAATGAGTAATTGTGAAATATTGTAGAAAAAATTGAAATGTTAAACTCAAAAGAAAGGTTATTAATAACGGGAAAAATTAAAAATGATTGATTGAGAAATCTTACGAAAGGTTATGAATTCGATTCCTTGACTCTATCTCCCGAAATGATTTCCCAGTCAGCCCTATTAATTTTGTGTACTAGGTCAAGAAATTTGATGAAATGATCCTCTTTAATGCAAAACAAATTTTCCTAAATATGTAACAGGCTTCAAATCTTCTTTATCAATTGTATTCTGGCAAGGAAGCTTTCAAGTGATGCCATTTAACTTCAATAGTATTTGTATGAGTGCCGGTCTCAGAATCAACGAATTCAAGTTAATGGTTAGGTGATCATAACTTCTTTCACTCAACCTTTCATAAGATTTCCAATAGTCAGAAATAACAGTTGTTCCTGGTTTTTGATCCATGATTCAATAAAGCCGAGAAGTGTTTCTGCCGTCCTGTCATGTACTGCAACCAGGAAACAGCAGCCCGTCTCGCATTCAACTCTGCCAAAAACCCATTGTCCTTCTGCAAAATGTCCCTTATAAGATTTCCTTTTCACAATTTTGCTCTTGTCAATTTCAGTAGTTTTACGCTTCCACCCAAGCTTCTCTGTGTTAACTGCAATAAAATTGATTAACACATTGGATGCATAGCTGGGCTAATTGGCAACAGCTTGTGAAAAAATTCCAATTTTCTTGTGAATTTGATCGAACGAGGTGCACTTGAAGAATTCATTAATTAGAAGTAAAATGGTGGAAATCGGCAATTTGCTGGCTGTGTAAAAAAAAGAATTGTTGAATAAACTTTTTATTTTGGCAGCACGAATTTGCACCATAAGATCCGCAATAAAAGACTCGGTCGTCACACTTTTTATGATGTTGCTAAATAATTTTCATATAATTGTCAAATTTTATGATGGTCAATATCAGCAAAATCTTACATAAGAAAGAGTCCCTACTTTTGGAATATTAAATAAAAAATTTGATGAAAACGGAGAATTTGAAACATTTTTTGGCCCATAAAAATTCAAAGAACATCCCCTTTATTCTTTTAAAAAAATATCCTGGTACTCATTGACAATAGTAGAAATATTCATGTTTTTTTTTTTGTAGAACAAAATACAACACCAGAGTAGAATAGGAGGTGAAGAATAAATGCATTGAAAAGGGTAAAATTTGTAAAGAAATGAAATTGAGATAATCTAAAATTAATAAGGTTGTTGCAAAAAAAAAAACAGACCAATAAAAGTTAACTATAATAAATGTTATCATCCATCTTGGCACATAGCACTCTTATATCAAAGCACCAAAATATTTTTTATTATCTTTTTAATATTTAAAATTTTTGTTTTATTTTATAGAGTATTTTAACATGTGTTATCTGAATAGAAACAGAAGAAAAATTACTTTTAAAATCCATTAGATATGCTAGTTTTGTGTAAGCAGGTATCCTTGTTCGCTTTTTAAATCTTAATTTTAACATTCCTTGTGTTTATATATTAATCTGAACTGTTCATTCAAAAATTTTCTTTTTTAACTGTTGCAAGGCTTTTAGTATTTTTTGTTTCATTATTTATAAATATCTTATTAGTAGTTGCATTTTATGCTGTACAGATATGATGTATCTCTTTATTTACGGGAGCTATTTGCATATTCTTAAGAAATACAATCCTCTATGAAAAGTTATCTTTAAAAAAATAGATATTGCCACCTTTTTTTAAGAAGTAAATTATATAAATCAAGTAACGTTCTAGAAAATATTTTGTTTAAAAGAAATCAATTTTGGAAGTACTAACTGTTTTAAACATGATATATTTTGATGCATTATCTCAAAATTAGCTCAGTAGTTATACTAATGTTTTCACTACTTTGATACTTATCTGTTTTTCAATATAAGTGTTCTGTAATTTTTTTCTGGGAAACTTTTAATCACAATTAATTTAAGAATATTTTAAGTACTATATAGGAATTATGTAACTGTGGTGTAAAAACAGACAACTATTTTAAAATTAATTTTTCTTTCTAATTTTAAAATATTAATTGCAATTTTCAACGTTGCATTTCTAAAATACTTTTCAAAATTATAACATCATGATGTGCGAGTTTGAATATTTTGCATTTCCAAAGTTAAATGCTGTGTTTTACTAATTTTATTCCAATGATTAATCCCAAACAAATTAAATTAGAGGCAAAAAAAGAGCAGATAGCAAAGGACAAAACAAAAAAAAATTGTACAGCAATTTTTTAAAGCAACTGGAAATTATGTATGTAGTTGTCAAAAAGCAACATCTGAAGAACTACCAGAATTTGTTGTGCTTCTTGACTTTTTTGGTGGTTTTTACTCGTATTTTGGTAAAATGCACCCCTCCCTTTACTATTTTTATAATTTTCCAAGAAAATTATAAGGAAACCTGTGTGTTGTCAGTAATTAATTGTAATTAACATTACAGTTCAGCTGTGAGTTAGTGTTCTATTGAGGAATAATGCTACCTATTGCATTTGAAATGCATAAATGATGTGATGGTGGTGTTTATGGTTTGATGTGAAAATTAAGGAAAATGTAGCAGCTCTGTTATGAACATTATCACTTGACCATATTTAAAGATTATAAAGTCTACTGCAAATAGTTCTAGAGTAGCATTAATTGCAGTTCAGCCAATCACGTCAGGATTTTCTTTTCTATTATTAAAAAGCAGCAATTTGATAATAAATTGAAGTTAAAATGTATCTTTAAACCAAACAAGTCATAATTATTGTAAATATTAAAGAATAAATATTTTTCTACAGCCAATCCAGTTATACATTCATTAAAAAAAAATTCAATTACAAGAGCCTTAAAATATATCTAAATCACTGGTAAATTTTAAAAAGTTAAAGGCCTTTTGTAAATTTTTTGTAATTGTGTGTGTGAAGTAGACTTATTTGACTAGATCACTTTTAAGTTGTAAATTCTTAAAAAATGTTCGTGTTCATTTATCATATTGTATTTTATAAATCAAGACTATTTCCTAATTTGTTGGCATGCAGTTAATAACTCTATAGTTATCCTTTCATAACTTCTTTCATATAAACTAAGCTCATTATAATTGATTATTTTAATTGCTACATTTGTAAGCTATTTAAAAAAAGGGGTTTAAACTAATGCACTGATTGTTAAACTCAAAGGTTAACTTGGGCCAAGCAAACAAGGTTTAACTTAGGTGGGCCACAAAAAAAATCAATATTTACAGAAACGTAGGTTTATTTTGAAGAACAGTATAATAAACATATTTTAAGATGAAGAAAATAGAAAAGAATAGACAGAAACTATATAAGTCAAATATTACCCGTCTGTGGCCACACGAAGACACAAACCATTTTCAGTGGCTTAATCACTTAAATCCAACACTAGACTGTTTTAATCAGTACAGATAGCAGCGCCATCTATTGGTTCAGTTGTTAATTGAAAACAATCCGTTACACTGTATAAAAGAACTGGAAAAATATCATGTTTACGTCCCCTGATACTTGTGAGCTCTTTTCTGCAACAATCTTTCCTATTCCGGGAGAAATGTGTGCCAATATACTGGCTAGGCCATAGAAATGTTGGTTGCGGGCTGCAGATTTGACACCCCTGGTATAGTAGATAAATACCCCTATAATTAGGCATTGTCAAATTTTTCAGATGGAAAATTCCTTTGTTTGTTGATTGTAGTATCCTGGAATTGAATGAATTAATTTTTTTAGGTGAGCAAATGGTATGATTTAGTCATTTTCACTGCAAGTATGGAAATCTATGGTGCAGCTGTTGCTGATAAATTGGACAACAATCGTGGAATACTTAATAAAAGATATTACAGACAAGTAAATGTCAAAAATGGTTTTTAACTTTTGTTGTTTATATATATCTTTGAAAGTTTGCAATCAATTTTTCTAATTGTAAATGCATTTCATTATATGTTAACTTAGTAAGATTTTTGCTGTTGATTATTTTAAAAAAAAGATGTGAATTTCAAAAATCTTTATTTTACTATAGGTAATTTAATTTGATTGAAGATGTAGCAATTAAGATAGTTAAAAAAAAATAACCCTTTTTAAAAGGGTAAATTATATCTTAAGTTTCTGTTATATGTAAGTTTATAACGTTTGAATTATATAAACTTAGTATTTAAATAAGTTTAAGTCTCTAAGTATAAATAAAATGAGATTTATTGTTTTTCAAGTTCATAAATTTAATTTTACATAAGTAGTTTGTAGATTTTATTATTAATTGCTGGATTTATATCATGAAGTTGATTTGTATCATTTTTATGTGCAACTTGTATTGGATCACTTAATTTGATTTTTATATTGTGTACTTAATATTTATTTATCCTAAAAAAAATTGTTTGGATATGCCTAAATTTGTTTGTGTTTGTATTGAAGTAAATAGTTTGTTTCTCAAATTTTTAATTCAGTTTCATATTTTTATTATTATTAAAGAGTTTAGAATATTTAATTTATACAGCATTGTATAGGATTATAAATTATTTTTAAAATGTCTTATACATAGTTACTTGTAGGAGCAATAAGTTATTAAAAATGATCAATTCATTCATATTAAAATTTATCTTACTGTATGACTTACATGCACTCTGTGCATTTATCTTAGAAATGTTCAGAATTCAGTTTAATTTTTCTTGCTAATTTTTCATGTGGAATCCAGATTTTTTTTAGTGTTTACACAGATTATGTGTCTGTGTAAAAATGTTTGTTCATTAGGATATGTATCCAGTGTGACTTTTTTTAAAAATTTCATGTTTGTACTTTTAAAATATTCACCTCCTCTTCTCAACATTAAAATCCAGCATCAGTACACTCTTATGAAAAATTTTATTTTTATTTTATTTCTTTTGTTTCCTATGATTTTATAAATTGAGGATGCATTTTTGAGATTTCATTCAAATTTATTCAAATCTGATTTTTAAAGCTGTTTTAAATTTCTTTTGGAACTATAATTTTAAATTTTTATCTCATTCCTGGGGAGGGAGGGGGGGGTCAAATTTTTTCATAAAGTTGAAAGATTATTGCTTTAAAACTGAAAGTAAACAATTTTCATTTTATTGCATATTTTATTTAAATATATTTATTTTAATATTCAACAGCATTGTTGTGTAAGATACGGAAGTTTTAACAAAGATCTCTCTGCCATCACTCAAGATCTCTCCAGTATTTTTATTCTTGATAATTCTCCTGGGGCGTACAGAGCATATCCTGGTAAGTATTTGCTGTTCTGGGTGGGTTTTTTTTTTAAATACTTGTTGTGGAGTTTTGTTATTTTCATATAATTATCAAGTCTTTATTTTAACCCTCTAAGCGGTCTGCACTTAAAGTCTTGTCATTCTGGAGATGCTTCAAAAATGCACTGCACATATTTTTTTGCTTTCAGGTGGGGTTCTCAAAAGCGGTTGAGCCGTATTTTTAAGAATGCAGCTCGGCCACTTTTGGGAATCTTGCTTGAAGGCAGAAAAAGCATCTCTGGAATGGCAGAATTTTACGTGCAGACCGCTTGGAGGGTTAATACACAAATCCTAACACTTTTATGTCCAACATTGAAGACTTTTGTATATGTAAGTTTAATTTTTGATTTATAAGAAAAAAAAGCTTTGAGATCTTGTTACCCCCCTTTTTTTCCCCCTTTATTTCAAAAATCTAAAAAGGAAAATTTTGAAAAACCTAAATTACAATACATATTTCCTACATCCTTGCTCAAAAATATTATTTGATATATTGCAAAATTAAAGAAGAATTTATGATTTAATGTTGAACTACTTTTTTAAAAAATTTGTTTACATTTTTATATATTTATTTACATACCTTTTGCCATTATGAAGAGAAAACATTTTAAAACTTGAAGAATATTATAAACAATTAAATTTTTTCTTTATCTGGTAAAGACTTTGATAAGATGTTAAAATATTTAAAATTTATATACAAACAATTCATTGATTATACAGAAGTAATTGTTGCTATTACAAGATTTTTGTTGTAAGTACTAACTTCTTGAAACTTAAAAAAAAAAATAACAATATTTTTTCCGAAAAAAAATAAGAACACTTTACAATTTTTTGTGTATGGAGAGGATTGTTTTTATCACAGTGTTAAAGGTATTTCTCTCTTGAACTAACCTTTTTTTAGCATAGAACTAAATATTATGAAATCAATTTTAAAGTATTTATTTGATGCTTAACTTTTATGTCTAATAATATGTAATAAAGATTTCACCAAACAAAGTTTCTTACACTGATTTTTTTTTCTTTCTTAACTGATAATTTTCCGGTATTATTTATTATACGACAAAATAAGAAAAACTCTACCAGGAAGAAGTTGAAGTATAAAAATGGATAAGTTTTCAATTTTTACTCTACAGCAATAAATTTGTGTTTCTGAAATATTTGAAGTGTTCAAGTGGATTTAACTTTATGCAAAATTCTCCTTTTTTTTAAAATTAATATGTATGTTTTAAGAAACATGCTTATTTTTATTGTATTTTACTAATATGCCCAAGTATACTTTTAAAGATCTAGTAAGTAGTGCATGATTAAAATTTATATAATTGCTTTGAAAATTGTTGAAAATGTAATTTACATTTAGTTTTGATGAACATTTTTCAAACTGTATTTTATATTCAATTAAGTGTATCACAATTCTTATACTTCCTCTTTTAGACAATGCAATTCCGATTAAGTCTTGGTTTTGTGATGCAAGTGATACAGCTCTATTAAACCTTTTGCCAATGCTTGATGCTCTCAGATTCACTAGTGATGCAAGATCAGTCTTGAGTCGCAATTTACATCTTCATGGATTGTAATTATAAGTAAGTTTTCCTTTTTTTTTTTTTTTTCTCCTAAATATTTCTTAGAAATCAATACATTTATTATAATATTTTTCAAATTTGCAAAATATTAATTAGACATAATTATTTATCTTAACATATTCAATTATGTGATTATTTTGAAATGCAACATGTAATTATTTTCATTACTTTTATTATTGAGGGTGGATTTTTGAAGAATCAAGATTTGCCTTAAAACTACAGAGTTAATTAAAACAAATTAGAATTTATAAGTTTTCCCTTAAATAAACTAGGTTCTTTCTTTCTTTTTTTTTTTGCATGCATTTTTAAATACAGTGGGAAGATTGAATACATCTGTAATACACATTTGACGCATCCAAAATTTATTCATTGGTCTGAAAAATCTTTGACATCATTACAAAGTAATGTGAGAATCATGTAATCAAAGACTACACAATTATTGCAATCTATTGGATACATCTTGTTAAAATTTGTTCTTCCTTGAAATTTTCTGAATGGCTTGGAGTTAATCCACGAGTACCATCGTAGTTCATTATGATATAAAGACCAGGCCTCATTGAATTGCTTTTGCCTGATTTATTTATTTTTAAAATGATTTTTAGGATACGAATTTGATTAAACATGAATTCCATTAGATAAAATTTTTAAGCCTTTATTTTTTTTAATGATAAAAGCAAGTTAAAATAATAAAAAATTTTGCATTTTGTACTTATGATATTATAGAGATGTAATATTTATTATGTATAACTGTTAACCAAAAAGAATTATTAAAACCTCAATAATAAGTGTAAAAGGAGAAAATATGCATATGCATATCCTTTCAATTTTATTTTATGTCTCTGAGGGGGTTTAATTAGTAATTAACATTGGTAAATTTTTGTTAATGTGGTCTATTTGTTTTAACATTCTCATAGAATTTTAAGTTTTGTTTAAATATTATGTGGGAGATAAGGTTAATTTTTTTTCACAATAGTTTAATAACTATCTGTTCAAACAGATCAGTAATTCATAATTTTTTTATTTAGCTTGAAGCTACTATTTTTATAACTCTTCAATTTATGATTGAAATTGATTTTTTCTGTTACCATTGAATACATAAGAACATAGTATAAAACTACTTGTATAGCTCCTTTCTTGAAAAAGGAGACACATATCCAATCTAGTAATTGGGTTGTGTGCTGTTTTTCGCCTACAAATAAATCTACTATAGTCATATAGTCAATTCTGGAAAGTCTTAAAATTTTTTAATTATTTCACAAAAGAATTTGTTTAGCTGCATTTCCCATCAAAAATAAATTTTTCAGGAAGGTGAAGTTGAATACTTAAAAAAAAAGTCTAGTTTTGCTTTTTATTAAATTACAGCTTATATGACTTATATGCTGTTTTATATGACTTTTTAAAGCCTATTTCTTAAAGCCTCTGTCATAAAACAATTCTGCAAAATGCACTTGAGTCAATCTTAAATGTAATTAAATATTCAGTGCAAATCAAAATGGTTGTGTATTACTTGTAAAATGAAACATCACTCATTGCTGAAAAAATGAAAGCAGTTAATCCATTAGACCAGGGGTCAGCAACCTTATAGCTGTGGGGTGGACCAAACCAAACTACCAATATGATTCAGGGTGCCATGCAGTAGAAAATATTTAAAATAATTTAATTCCGATGACAGAGTTAGGGAATAGAGGTCAAAAATACAAATTTAGAGTTCTTTTACATATTAATTATGCATCATTAAAGAAATATTTATTAGTGCAAAAATAAACAATACAAAATTTAACTACTCCTTCAACACAAATAAATTAAAATTGTACATATATTATTTACCTCTTAGGAATATTTATTAAAATAAAAGCAAATAACATATAAGTATTCTTGTAATTTAGTTAAATAAAAAAAATAATAATTTAATATGAATCTTGTACCTCTGAAGTTCTACTTAATATCGCAATATTAGGGGATTTGCAACTTTCAATATATCAATCTGCTCAGTTGTTACTCAACTTCTTTGTGGACTCTATATATTTCGCATGAGAAAAATTTGTTCTTGTATATATATGTGGAACCAAGAGTGGAAAAGCTGATCATATGCAATTTTCTTCAAACAATTCTCAGTTGCTTGACATACAGCAATTCTAAATAGCTGTCAATTTGTTGATAGAGTTGTCTTCCAAATCTTTCCATAATTCTATAGATTTTGTTTTCAATAAATCTGAAGATCTTTTTTTTCACTATGCATCAATGAGTGGTGTTTCATTATACAAGCATTACACAATCATTTTGATTTAAATTGAACATTTAATGCTAAGAATAGTTCACATTTAAACAGAGAATGTACAATAAAGGCACCAATGGTAATGTTAAGAATAGGTCACATTTAAACAGAGAATGTACAAATAAAGGCACCAATGGTAAGAGAAAGGAAACAAATGTTTGAGGAGTGAATAGAATTTCTTTAAAAAATTATATTTCATTCAAATTACACAAATTGCATTACTTTAGATTTCCTTACGATTTTTATAAATGAACAGCACAAAATAAAGTTTTTTATCACATGAACTAACAAACTGGATGACACTATGCTTAGTGCTGCTTTTGCACTAAGAATTTAAATAAACAAAAAAACATTTAATTCAAAAAATATGAAAAAAATTATGTAATTAATAAACCTAATTATATAAATATATATAATTAGGTGTTTTCTTTGTCACTTGACTGAAATTTAAAATTAAGAGGTCTATCTCCAGCAGCCCTAGTGTTGCTTCAAAGTGCAATGTTAATAAAAAATCAAAGCAAACTACAGATATATTTATATATGAAAAAGTT
>BMAV01026363.1:166468-193596 GCA_019973955.1 Trichonephila inaurata madagascariensis | reverse complement strand
ATCTGGATGCTGTGTATGAAATTTTGAAAAGTAAAAAAAATAATAAAATGTAGATTAAATTTTGTTTAGTTCATCCATTGTACATGGGGAGTTTTATACCTTGTTTTTAATGTAGGGTATGAGATTTATATAAATGAGAAAAAATGAGTGTTATTTACCTATAGCATTGTTTTCCTAAATAATAGGAGCTTATGTGTTAACTTGGTCTATCAGTTATTGTGCCAAACTGGTATGATTTTTTTTCCATTGAAATCCCCCTCCCTCTTTTTTTTCTTTTTTTTTTTTTCCTTCACCCAAGCATTAAATGTTGAATTGTGAAAATTTCGGTGTGATTTTATTTTAAACTATTATGGTTCAACTGAAATGCTGAAATTGGTGACTGAGCAAAGTTTGCTATAGTGTGACACTTTTTTTGTTTTAATTCAGTGAACTAAATGTAATTTATCAAAACATTATATTTAATTTTTTTATTGTTAATTGGTAAAAGATAAGCAATTCCTTTCTATACTCTTTTTGTTGTCTTTTAATGTGTTAAATTAAGCAATGCAATCATTTATGCACAATCAATGTTACAAAGCATCCTGTATCGAGATTATTAAAAGTGTGAAATTCAATTCAATTATACATATATATTAAGAAAATTGTATGCTTTTTTTAAATGCCAAAAATTCTTTTTGGCAATTTATGTATATTATGTAAATATTGTAAATTTAAAAGTGTAAATTGTTTGTTGTAGTTTACATCACGATCATAAAATTCATAATAAAAGTTGGTTCAAAGGATGTAATTCAACTCCTGTAATTATATTTATGTTTTGTTATACATATCAGTATTTTAAAATTTATTATGTTCGATTGCATGATCTTATTAATTCACCAAGTATTTTTCAAAAAATTTGTCATTTTTAAGTTTACGTAGCAGTGTATCAATTGAATAGAGTTGTCTTACATTTAATATTTTATGTTGTTAATTTTTGTACCTGGTAGTAGTCTATGATATTGAAATGAAGGGGTAGGATTTGGGGAGAAAATGGGCCCATCCATATTTAGGAGTGAGATGTTATGTCATGCAGTGCAACTGGCGGGGAGAAAATCAGAGGATTGAACCTAGAGCTAATGCACGGAAGCCAAAAGGTTTAAGTATTAGATAGATTTAAGCTTTTTAAGAAGCATGAAATTTATCTTGTAACTTAGATTGTAGGAGATTAAAGTTTAGAACTACTAATTGTAAAATAGGGAAAAGTTAATTTATCAGTGATTAACAAGAATTATTCACAAGAGTGTTAACACAAAGATTATGGAATTTTACTTCCTTAAAATTAGCTTTGAAGTTGCTTTAAGTTTTTGTCTCTAAAACAATTCATAATTTTTTAAAATGCGTCTATATTCATCTATTGTTTTGGAGAACTTTTTCCTCTATTTTGAACTTCCTTTTTTTAAATTTTAAAATATCGAATAATAATTCTAAATTTCAATTTGAATAATTCACATTTTAAATTATAGTTGTTTGGGGGAAATTTTTGGTATACATAGATAAAAAGTGTAATTAGTTAATATTTGCAAATGGATTTTTGATTGAAGTGTTTTTTATTTAACAAATTTAATCAAGTTTAATTTTTCCACCAAACTAAATATCTTTTTGCCTATTTTGGAAATTTATTTGATAACTAAAAAAATCAGGCAAGTTTGTATTTTTTTCAGTGTTAAAAATCTTTATTAAGGCCTGCACTTAATGGAAAATTTCTTTTATACCCCCCCCCCCCCACATTTATCGATTGTACAGAAACTTCATTATTCAGGATGTAGACACACACACCCATAACATTTTAAGGTAATTTTTAAATGAATGCTCGTTTATTTTAACACCCAACTGTTTTTATTGATGTTTTTTGACAACTGTAATTTATGTAAAAACCATTGTGATTGGTAATAAGAATTTTTTTAAATATTTGTTCTGTTATGCAAGCAAGGTGGAAATAGATAAATTGAAGGATCTGACAACTGTGGTGATGTGGGACATTTCTGATATAGGGACACAGAAAGGTAAAAAAATTGTTTTCAAAGCTTGTGTTGTAAATCAACATAAATTGTTACAGGTTATGACCCACTTAATTACAATTAATAGTTGTAGGAAAAACTCGCTGTTTGAGTTGTAATTCTTTTCGATAAAGGACCATTAATTCTCAAAATAAAGTTCTGCAGCCCTAAAGTATTCTCGAGAAAACTGTGTTGCGAGTTGTAGAAAGTAAGACTATTTGAAGTCCTCCATGTATACTGTCCTAAAAAATTAGGTATAATCTTAATAGTTTGATTTTAATCACAGTTCGATAAAATTGATGTAACTTAATCAAAGGGAATGATTAATGGAATAATTAGCTTCTAAGACAATTTTTCTAGTAGAATCATATCTCTTCCAGAATTATGTTTTTGTTGTTGTTACTAATACCACCTGATCAACAAAGGCCCACGAAATTCATCATGACGCCTGTCGTTAGCCATAGCTTTGAGCACCATACAGGTGACTAAAGGATTTGGCTCGCTTTCACCCCAATTTTGAGGGAGAACACCCTGGGGGTTGATCAGGGGCCTTCCACCAACCTCACAAGAGGACTTGGGGCTCGATGGCTATTTAAAGTACCCCCTTGCATCGAAGGCAGTATACATTTACAAACATCCATGCCTACTCCGGTATTCGAACCCAGACCCAACGATACAGCAGTCAGCATCGCTAACCACTATATCTGGATGGTCGACAGTTTTTTTTTTTAATATAGACATTTCAGTAATTACAAATTAGTATATAGCTCTAAGACTACCACTTGTTTTTATCATAATATCAATCTTGAATATTCCATTAAAGTATGGCAAGGAATGCTTATTTTATTACGTTTTGTGTTGTGAGGAATTCCAAGGATTCTGAAAATGTTTGGTATGTGTTTTACTAACTTTTTTGTTGTTTTTAAGAAAATAATTTTTAGAGTTGGAAAAATAACATTGGATGTAGAATAGTGATAATTAGAAATTTTTTAATCAAATGTTGAGATACTTTTTTAAAATTTTATCTCCAATGCAGCTAGCAATTCAGAGTGCCCTCTTGCCATACAGAGATCTAAATTTAAAATACGTCATTACATTATATGGAACACACAATACAGAAATGTACACTGTAAAGTCTGCAAAGTATTACATAAACAGAGAAACGAAAAGAATTGCACATACTAAACATAAAAATAATATATATGTATATATAAATGTGAAACACAAGTGCAATCTGTTCAGGTCTAACCTCTTGCAGGGGGCTGTGGTAGTCCAGTGGTCAAGGTATCGGATCATGGCAGGCATGTCATGAGTTTGAGCCCAGTACCACTAAACACCCGTCGTGTAGGGCAGCGATGCACGTTAAAGCTGTCGAGAGCTGAAACGTCTTCCCGTTGGTGTGGTAGGAGAGGGGGGTGCCAGCTCAGGTGTCGTCCACGTCACTTGACCATGGTTCAAAATGACGTGGTCCGTCGCCAAAAGACCTCGTGTAGCTGAACAGTGCGACGTTAATATTCACTCAATAACCTCTTGTATAGAGTATTTTGAAAAAACCATTATTCTGGGAACATGCTCACCATTCATCACGCCTTGCAAAAAAGAGGGGGGATTAGGTAAGGCTATCAACTATTTGGAATCTTTTGAAGGTGTGCATATAACCAGTCATGCATCATAGTAGACAAAAGGCGGCCGCAGCGCTGTTTCTGGTAGAGATGCCACTCTCCCAGAGATCCTTTTTTTTTCCTCCTGACGGTTGCTTGGCCTTGAAAGTCATTGATTTTTGTCGATGCAGACTTATAACCAACCTGACCATTTGAAACTTGAGAAATATGACGTCCCCTTTTGGCTTTGTTCATCTGCTTATTTATTACCGAGAATCCTTTGCAAAGCGTGACCTCTTTTATTTCACGTAATTCTCGTAGTAGAGATCTACATTGCATCATTGATAGAGAAATGGAAGCTTGGCAGCTATTAACAATTAATTGCCAGTATTGCTGCTTGAAAGTACGAGAATATGTCAAATTGTTCAGAAAGGGAAGGACGAGCTTTTAAATGGATTAAAGTAACTTAAATCGCCTCAAACTTACCTTCAAACGCGGTCTTGTCAGTTCCCAGATAAAGATAATGTGTGAAATACACAGAGAAAATTCCGGCTCCTACAGTACCTCTTATATTAAGCAGTGAGCCATCAGTATAAATGTATCGTAAAATATGTCCGGGAATAAATAAAATTTGACGGTTAAAATTATTCGAGTCGTGATCTTTTCGAGGCCGAATCAAGAACTGAACGAGGCCTTGGCCCATGACTTAAAACGTCCCTGAATACATAGCCGGAATACTATGGGTGTAATAATAAGCTGTTTCAGCGAAATGAATACGTTTGTGAAAGAGCTAAAAATCTTTTTTCCGAAATATCCACCATGATTATATCTTACTACTTTAACTATCGGTCGGGCAGCTGTGATGGATGCCAGCAATGTAGAACGATTATCTTTTGATGCAATGAAGTCATCCCTTTTCGTATCACGTTTTCTGTCCGGAAGTGTATAGACGGCAAAGTGTTATCCATCGACCGAAGTAAATAATAGTTCTGCCTGGTTATACGCTGAGTGTTCCATAATTTCCGAATCTTACGTTTACGCTGAGTGTTCTGGACAGATTTTACAACTTTAGGCCTTATCACACACGGATATTTGGAACAACCGTTCCGAGAAATTTTTCAAGAAGCTGTGAGGGGTAAGGGTTGCCGTAAACAAAACGATACGCTCTAACATCAGCCGCGCCCTATCTTCACATTGAAAAATTACTAGCCGGTTTTTCTGCTTCGGAAAACGAACATCCAATATTATTTTTTATTCCGCTCGCGCTTTTCTTGACGGTCGTAAGCAGATTTGGATCACTATTCTGTTTAAAGTATTATACGCCATTTCTGATGCGTTTGACGAAGCCGAGGCTGCTATCTTGTTTATGACTTAGGGATCCGAAGAACCCCATTGGCTGCAATTTCAAGCAATTTTTATTTCGAGCAATTCTTTCAGATCACTGGGGAAAAGTTGTTCGGTGCCGTTGCTATGGTAACTAAGTAGAAATTACTCAGAATGGTTGCTTTCAAGGAAAATTACTCCAAATACGTGTGATAAGGCCTTTGGTGCCTTGCGCTTACACATTTCACGCGGCACAAACCTTTGCCAGTAATGGATGCTTAGGACTTTTATCTTGGTTAAGTTGCAGCTATTGTTTTTAACATTCAGGTGTTTCACTTACAACTGGATCCAATTATTCGTAATAGAGCACATCGTTTATAAAGTTCACCAGATGCAGCGAACGGTTTGTTTTCAGCATTGATGTTGCTTTGTGGAGATTGACTGAATATTTGCGTTTCCGATTTTCATAACATATCCATTTTTCAACTTCATCACTGTTTTCCACAAAGATAGTCTGTCTTTTTTTTTTTTGCTTCTTTTTGAAGATTCATGTCCTTCAAGACTCGCTTATTCTTGTTCCTTGAAGCTTAATGCATGTGGCGCTTATCTGTTTCTTTCTCTCATTGCTTGTAAACGATTACGTGTAGTTTTTTGTTTACTCCTAATTATTTGACAAATTCTTTTTCCTTTTTATATGCATCTTACTGAGCAGTTTGTACAAATCGCCATGACTAACCTTCAGAGGAGCTACACTAGGTTCTCGATCGTTAACATCAAAATCGCCATCTGTAAAACGTCGAAATTAAAATTCGCATGTGTTTTTCGGTACAATACACTCCCCCTTTTCCCCCTGAGAACAGACTGTTTGGCATGTTATTCCAGCCCCAATTGAGCCTGATTCCATTTAAGACGTGAAGAGGTACTCGGAAGTCTTAAAGGTAAGGGATCCATTCAGGTTTCAACCTCGTTATCTGACCGTACTTCAAAATTACGAAGCAGACCGGAGTCCTCAAAGAGCATTGCAATCCGCAACTGACGAGCGAGGATCTGAATAACTATTCTCGTTCTTTCTTCGACATCACAAAGCGACAGTTATCCTTGTCACCTGTTTTCGGCGTGAGGATGACGATGATTTCCATGGAGCGCTCGTATCATTGTATTTAAGAGGCAGACATGAACTTTAGATTTTTCTGTAATGACTATTGCTGGAGTATACCAAAAATACAAGAATTCCTCAAAAAAAACTTGTGGAAATTTGTTACCATTGTGGGGCCGTAAAAATATGTTGAATGAACGGGACACTCTAGTCTTTTACTTAGAGTTATGTACAGAAGAGTCGCGCGCGTCAAACATTCTCATTGGTCACATCACTATTCAGCACTTGCATTCGAACTGTACAGTGCTTCTGCATAATATGGACTTTCTCATCGCTTAGGCTCTTGAATGCTAAAGAAAATGCCCTTTGATGAGTCGCGTTCCTAAATGTATCGGGCAGATGGAAGGATTCGTTATACAGTGGCATAAACAAGGAGAGTTTGAGGGTTCAACCCCTCTCTCATAGACAAACTAATTTTTACCTTAGAGGATAAATACCCCAGGGCACTTTCGCCTACGTGTTTCTTAGAATTTCCCCCCCCCCCTTCTCCCATAAGAGAGGTCTGTGTATATCACTGTTCGTATGTGTTGTAAAACCTGTTAAGTCTTGGATTTTTTGCGAGTGTATATATATGTAATTGTAATTAATGTGTGTGTTTTGGTAAAGATTAGTGAAGAAATCCGTAATATGGTATGTTGGATTTGCTTAACTGGAAATGTGCTGGGACTTCTAGTTCACCTGTAATCGTGTGAGGCTGGCCAGAGATTTAACGAGGTACCCAATTTGTCAACGATCTTTTTATTGACGAGGTAGCTTTATTAGTATTCTGTTTTCATACTAATGGAATGAGCATGTTTTAACTGGATTGTGTATCATACACGGGGTGAGTCAAATAAAAGTGACCCGGACTAGTGGATACGATTGGACGTGAAAGTGACGCGCAAACCACGTTATTGAAACCGGTTCTGATCTTAGTGCAGTCTGTGTCAGTGTGAGTTGATCAGTGGCAATCCATTTGTGGCAACATTAACTGAGGAGGAAAAGACTTATAGTTGATTCCAACAGGATGGTGCATCCCGTCAAACTATGAGTCACATTTACAGTCTTCACTCTGGACAGCGTTGTTAGCAGAGGCTGATCTGGTCTCGGTCCTAGTTGGCCACCCAGGTTACCTGATCTGTTGGTGTGCAATTACTTTTTGTGGGGTATCCTCAAATTTAAGGTGTGTCACAACAGTCTTCAAGAACTGCCGCAAAACATTTCTGATGGAATTACAGCGATCCCAGCAGTCCAGTTTCAATCTGCCTTCCAAAACTTGCTGATTTGGGCTCAAAGGTTCCAAGAGATAAATAGTGGTCATTTTCAACATCTGCTGTAAGTAGGTTAGTGAACTATCTCCTTTCTTTTGCCGTGTTTCTGTGTAACCTGGAACTCTTTTCTCTGAGCCACTTTTATTTCCCCCTCCTTGTATAAGCATGCACATTTTAGTTACAGGGGCATTCTTTTGAGTTTATTTTTGCAATATGATATTGAAGAGAGAGAGATTCGAAACTTGTGTAAATATACCGTGGTTTTCCCACCTTTCTCGCAAAAATCAATCTCCGAGGCACCTTCATAGTTGACACCCCACCAAACCATTTCAGAAGCCGGGTGATGAGCTTCTTCAGCTTCTTAGACATTCTTTGCATATACAAAGCCATTTTATGGTTGAAAGATTCTTCAATGTCAAAACTTTTCTCGTCAGTAAACAGAATTCGTCAATGGCCGTTATGAGCGTGTTGCCACAACCGTGCTTTTACTTTTAGGTACCTCTGGCGCTTTAATTCCTTTATAAGAAAATTGCCACATATTTTTCGGTCTGAGGTCTCTGTTTTCTACGAGACATATTGTTCCTTTTGGCTCGGTCATGTGTTTAGCAAGAAGAATCTTCTTTCGACAAGAATTTTGACGAGTTCTCTCCTTGACTGCTTTGACGAGAGCTGGTATTTTTACCGAGACCGCATCTTCTACGGTTCTGCAATGTTCTCCGAAAATCTCTTGTTTGTTCGATAAATTAATAACCGTTTGATGTATAAGAGCCTTAATAATACCCAATGGTTTCTTTCTTTTCTTTTTCTTTTTTTTTATTTTTATTTAAAGAAATATCTGCTTTATGATTCGGCTCAAAGCGTGAAAGCTCTGACTGATTTAGAACAACATGCGTGAAAAACAACATTTGTTTGAAAAATATTGTAGATAATCTCTTAGAATAATATTGAAATATACGTACAACGGCTATTAGGAGTAGGTAACTTTTCAGAAGTTGAGAGTTTTTTAAATTTATTTTTTCATATAAAGAGAATTTTGGATACAAACGAAAAAACTCTAGATTCTAAAATAAATTTTTATATCTATGTTTCACACAAAAATTGATTTTCTTTAACTGTTAACATTTTACTTTACATTATTTTGCGCGCATCTCAGAATCGATTCTAAACCAAAAGTAAGAGCATATCTTCTTAAGGTATGATTTTACGTTATTAATATGCGTGTGAAGTGAAACGCGAATTGTAGTTTTATTTCAAAATTTCACAAAGTTATTTTTCAAAGATGGGACAAGTGTGTGAGTGAGTGTTCATTATAAATTAACATTATAAAGCAACGCAAAAGTTTATTGGCGATGGACCTCGTCATTTTGATACCTGGTCAAGTAACGAGCCAAATTTCTAATCCATGACAGATTTAATGAGCATCAGTCCCTCTACACGGTGGGTCTTTAGTGGCATCAGGATGAGTGTGTAAGAGTTAAGTGATGTCATGTCGCACTTGAAGCAACACAAGTGACGAGGACGACACCTGAGCTGGCACATCGTTTTCCTGACTATCCCATCACGCCGTCAGGAGGACTGAGCCTCAACAGATTCAAAATGCATCTGTCCTTTCAGTTACCTCCCACTACTTCAGTCGCACTAGGCTCGAATTCATGACAAGCTGGCCACGAGTCCATGATCTTGACCACTAAACTACCTTGGCCTTCTAGGCATCAGGACTCGAACCTACAAGTTTGCGGTCCTGACCACTAGGCTACCGCGGCTACTTCAGAAATGGTGGAGTGAGTCAGTGAATAAAAACGTCGCACTGTTTTGCTACTCGAGGGTTTTTGACGACGGACCTCGTACTTTTGAACCATGGTAAAGTGACGAAGATGACACCCGAGCTGGCACCTCTTTCTCCTAACTACCCCACAATACCAACGGGATTCGATATACACAATATTCGGGTTTGAGCTCTCGACAGATTTAACACGCATCGCTTCCCTACATGGGGGATCTTCGGCGGTACTAGGCTCGAACACATGACACGTCGGCCCCGAGTCCGTTACCATGACCACAAAGCTACCGCGGCCACCTTCAAAAAATGGAAGTAAAATGTTTAGAGGAATGAAATCGTTTAAAACTTTTAAAAATTGTAACACGTTGACTATGAGTGTATAGCTGGCATATCCCTAAGCCTATGAAAATTTACTTCAACAATAAAAAAAAATATTTGATTATTTCAATATTTTTGTCACGAGTATTATTTGATATTTTTCTTTCCCATACAGAAACTCCTTTGTACGATGGAATTTAATTTTGAGTTCATCCTATACAGCTCTTTGTTAAATATTAACTAGGCACAATAACATATTTTTTTCGGAACTTCGGTTTTTTTATACATTTCATTTCTTTATTTATTTTATACTTAAAAGAAAAATAATGCCCTTGTATCTGTTGTTTAATTACTTTAATTTTATTACTCTATATTTAAAATAATTACAAAACATGAAAATACAAATGAATAAACATTTATTGCCACGTTTGATTTTTTTTACGACTATTGTAATTAGAATACGCTACATATGCAACTCGCAGCCGCTTGTCAACGTCTTTACTTTTGGAATATTGTGACGCATTCATCCTCCTCCTATTTTCACTGCAAACACGCACAAATGATTTCTGCAGCAGCATCTGTGTTGACTCAGGGCAGCTGAACCACCCCGCTCATCGAGGCCAAGGAGATTGGACACTCCAGGTATGAGGAGGTTGTCACGCGTGTCTCGATCTTCAGAGAGTTTGTCGTGAAAAGTCGAAGAAATATAATTCCGAAATTGCTTAGGGCATTGCTCACGACAAACATATGGCGTGCTGAATATTTAAATGCTGAGTATTAAAATATTACTGTGATCACTCGATTTGTTCTTTGTATGGGTGGGAAGAAAATAACCAGTGATGCGTCAACCAAAATCACGCACAAGAATTTTTTAAGGCTATCTTTTCGGCTAATGTGAAAGAATAGGGGCCGAATTCGGAATATTTTTTTCAGATATAAAAGTACTCACACACACACACAAACATTAATATTATATTCTGACTACAATATTCCGTAGAGAATCCCTTATTTTATCATACTGCTCATTTTTATCCGAATTGACACATTTTTTCTTTTATAAAATGTGTTTCGCATTTTTTCTCCTATACCGTAATGCTATATAAATGAGCTATCCCTTCACATGCTCAAAGGAAATTCTAATTATTTGAAATATTTTGAAATTTTAAAAACACTATATTATAAACAAATGCATGAGTTATATATACAATGTCACACATTTTTATAAAAATTGAGACATTTTTCTGTCCGAAAATGTGCTCCGCGTCAAGTTCACGCTCTCGTACATATGGCGAGTGAGTGAATGAATATTAACGTCGCTCTGTTCAGCTACACGAGGGCTTTTGGTGAAGGACCACGTTATTTTGAACCATGGTCAAGTGACGTGGACGACACCTGAGCTGGCACCCCCTCTCTTAACTACCACACCAACGGGAGGACGTTTGAGCTCTCGACAGATTTAACATGCATTGCTCTCCCACACGGCGGGTTTTTAGTGGTACTGGGCTCGAACTCATGACATGCCTGCCATGATCCGATACCTTGACCACTGGGCTACCGCAGCCTCGTACATACGGTGAAAATAGCCTTAAAGGAGTCTTTAATGGAAAATTATACAACGATAGAGTATTTTATTAATTAAAATCGAAAGAAATTACTAAAGGTTGCTTAGGTGAATACTAATACTGTATAACTTAAGAATAATTACATAATTTTGACATTGTACACAGTGGCGTAGCGTGCTCCTCCTCATTGCGGGGGGCCCAAAACATGAATTAGCAAGGAACCTTAATATTCTCCGTTACGCCACTGGTGTAGTTAGTATCAAAATTCTGTGGGAACCTTTTTAGGAAAAAAAAAATTTATAAGATTTATTTAGAAGTGTCAAAATATTACATATTGAGGCCTCTGTATCGTTGATACGGGAGATATGGCGGTAACTACGCCTCTGATTGTACAAGTTAAGGGTTCTTGACAAGAACAAGAATTTCTGTCATTGAAAGGTAGAATAAATTAAAATAATTAACTCAAAAAAAAAAAACTTTTTATTAGTCTGTTTAACTGTTTGAAAGATTTTAAATACTATTCCAGAAAGAAAATCCACCACATTCACTTGACTTTCGGATTTGTTTCATCTAGATACCAAGTGAGTGAGTGTTGATTAACGTCGCACTATGAAGTAACATAAGGACTATTAATGACTTGGACCTCGTCATTTTTAACCTCAATCAAGGGAGGGGTACGACACTTGAGCTGGCACCCGTTCTCCTAATTTCCTCACGATACCAACGGGACGACATTGAGCCGCGATAGATTTAACATACTTCAGTCCCTCTTCACGATGGATATTCAGTAGCACTAGGGTTTCAACTCATGCCGGCCATGTACTCGTGACCATGACCTCTAGACCACCAAAGGTCACCTTTCACGTGAATGACAAATGGCATCTGAAAGACAGCGTAAGTGTTTGTGTAACTAATTCAATATTTCATCTCATCTTTGGGATAATAGCCTTTGTCACTCCATATCCCACAAAAAAATATTAACTGTAACTATATTCATCCCATCTCGAAATAGCACCAATTCTTTCTTTCCCCAGAGGCAAAACTTCAAAATTACAAGATTTATATTGTCTCAGCTTTTTATTCGACGACTAGATTGATTATTCACCGTGATTATAATTAAAGGCTCAAAACGCTATAAAAAAGAATCACTGATCAGAATGTGATGTCAAATTTGAAAGAAATATTATTAAAAGAGAGGGAAAGCGTATGCGACAAAAAAAATTCCAAATTTTAGCAACAGATGGCGCTGTAGGCATCATGATTTAAAAGGGTTCGATTCGAAATGACAGTGAATCGTAAAACAACAACTAGGGTGTAAGTTACAAGTTGAACCAAGTGTGCATGACTGTTCAGGTCTGTGTGTGTGATACTGTTAGCATATCACATCGAATGGGAAAAATCGGTTTTTAATTGACTCGAGGCCAAAAGCCGCATAAAAAGCGTCCATCAAATTTGTTTTTAAACTTCGCGCGCGAGAGAGAGACTGGCTCAAAACATCTTCAATATGCTGTCCACCGTTGTCTGCAAAGAGTTTAAATCGAGAAGCAGCATGTTCCACAATTAATCGTAGTGTCTCCAGGGTCACGTTCAGAATATGTTGCGGAATATGCGACTTCAATTTAGCTAAGTGTGCAATTGGAGAACTGAACACAACATCTTTCAGATAGCCCCACAGCCAGAAGTCACACTAATTAAGATCAGGTCATCGAGGCGACCAGGCTGTAGGGAAATGGTGGCCGATAAATCTAGCATTTGTAAAATGCTTCTTCAGCAGCTGCTTCACTGGATTTGCAATGTGCGGAGAAGCACCATCTTGCATAAAAATGATCCCATCCCCACAACCACGCTGTTGAAAATCTAGACTAACGTAGTTGCGTAAAAGACACTCATAGCGCTGACCAGTGACGGTAACAGAACCAAAAGCACCAGTCTCTTCGAAAAAGTATGGCCCTATGATAGATGATACCGTAAACCCACGCCACACAGTAATCTTTGTAGGATGAAGTGGTACTGGTTGAGTTGCGAGGGGATTCTCTGTCCCCATATTTGGCGATTCTGTATATTGACATATTCTGTTCCCTGATATTAGCTTCGTCTGACCACAAAATTTCCCATGGCTATTCATTGTCCACTTCTATGCGAGCAAGAAATTCTAAAGCAAAATTCTGTCTTGCTGGCAGGTCATAAGGAAGCAACTCCTGCCCATGACTAATTTTGGATAGCAATGCAGGATGTTTCGTAGAATTTTATCCGCCGTGATCACAGGCCTGTCCGCTGTTCGGGCAATTCCCCGAGCACTGCACGGTTGCAAACCACCGCTCGACTCCTACTGCACCGCTGTGGCCACTTCTACCGTCGAATTAACTCTTTTCCTCCCTCTACCATACTGCACATGAAAAGAACCTGTCCCTTCAAATTTTTAAATCATTTTCTCCAGAACCCACAGTCATCGGACCAACGCTTTTCTTTACACCCTTGAGAGTCCGAACTTCTGCATAGCTATTAGTGCACAGTCATTATTCTTGTGAAAAAGCTTCACAAGCAGAGCGTGCTCTTTCAATGAGAGAGTAATGGCAAAATTCTCAGACGGGAAATGAGGCAAAGTTGTGCATCTCTCTCCGGCGTTTTTATAACAATTGAAATGAATCGGGTGCTTGATAGGTATTTTCATTTACATATTCTGATGCTTACAGCACCATCTGTTGACTAAATTTGGAATTTTTTTTTCTTATGCCATACGCTTTAAACCTTTCTTCAAAAATATTCCGTTCAAATTTGACGTCCTTCTGATCAATGGTTCTTATTTTTTATAGCGTTTTGAAACATTAATTATAATCACCTGGTACATGAAACTTCCTAATTAGAAGCAACACAAAAGTTATTAGCAACAGACCACAGTTAAGTGGTGACACCGGAAGCTGTCTTCAAACTTCTCACCAAGTCAACTTGAAAACTTTGAGCCTCGACAAATTTAATATGCATCATCCCTTCAAACGAAAAAATATCAAAACCAGAAGATGGACCTAAAGATGTTTCCAGAATTTAGTGGTTTTTTTAGTTAATCGCAAAATTCCGTTAGAAAAAAATTTCAATATATTTTTCATTACTGTAATAATTCCATAACTCTTAATCCTTAATAAGAGATTCTAAACGACAGTTGTCCGATTTATTTAATATTTATTCTTATCCTCAAATATATAACAAATTCTTCCAGAATTTACTTTGACACAATTCAGGAATTATTTTTAGCACGGTTTTTTATATTTTTTTCAAAGACCGACAAGATGATGAGACGTAACTTTTGCCTTATAAAAACTTTTTCTTTTGAAATAAAACTTTCTCTTTAAAAGTTTTGATGGATCGAAACGAAACTTATATTTTATAAAAAAGGTTTAGTAGCTTGAAAAAATTTTCAAATGGCATGTTACCTTAATGGATAAGAAAGAGCGAGCGAACAGAGAAAACAGTATAATATATTCAAAAACAATTATGAATTTAAGATCAAACATAACACATTTAGAATTAATTGTGAATATATCATTTTTGTCACATATTTTTTACTCTTCAAGAAGTGTTGGAAAGCTAAAATAATATATTTTTGACAATTTGAGATTTTTATCTTTTCACATTGTGTATAGATTTTAATCTTTCTAAAAATACCTTACTTTAACCTCAAGGGTAATTAGAAGCCCTTAAAACCTATTTTTAAATAATCGTTGAAAATGGGCCACGCCCATTTGAATGGCGAAAAATGTAAACAAAGTACTTCGTTTTTGCTTAAAATTTGAACATCTAATTTAAACCAAAACATGTATCTTTTATTGTAAATTGAACCTTTTTTTTTTTATTTCCTAGCCGATTAGAAGTCTCACGATATACATTAAAATCAATTTATCTCAAGATGTAAACTTTTATGTTCGATGTACCTCTTCTGAGAAACTACTCTTCACAGGTATGTAAATTTTTTATGATATATTTATAATGATGGCTTATATATACTGGAAATTAGCTTTTTGTAAAAAACTCAAAAATTTATGTTTCACAAATTTTTTATGTGAAAAATGGGTCAAATTTCGCAATGTTTGATAAAACATTTCACAAATTATAAAAAAAAATTCAAAATGAGCTAAAAGCTCATTTGTGTATAATGTGTGTGAGAAAGGTGTACTTTAATTGTATGAAAAAAAAAAGATTTCAAGCATGTACATATAACAGATTTTGAGAAAAAGTACATCGAAAACAGCCAATTTAACAATTTCAGTATAAGAGAGAGAGGGAGGTTTCCAACTCTCCCCTTAAATAAATTTAGAGAGTTGAAAAAAAATTTAATCTCTATGAGTATGCTACAAGATTGGTATGTTTAACAGCCCGTCTTCTTTTCTGACCTCTCTGTGTCCTGGAGTCAACGGACGGGCTTTCGTGCATAGAGACTACGCTGATGAAGCTTATTTCAGACTATTTGGCTTTTTTTCACACTCTTTGTCCTGTTTCCATAAACAACTGTCTTTACATCTGAGTAAAATTGCCTGTTCTGCTTCGAAGAGCTGCTTACAGGAGATACCGGTCATCAATTGCTGTTGTAGAAAGTTGACGACCTTACCTTAGTCGGCCCCTTTGGTGTGGTAATTTGGACAGGGGTTGCCAGCCTAGATGTCATTCTCATCCTTTCACCGTTGTTCAAAATTACTAGACCCGTCGCCAGTAGCTCTCGTCTTGTTTTATATCAGTGGTTCATACTGACCTCCAGGGCTCCCCGATATTGTTCAGGGGTTCCGTGGAAAATTGATTTGGGGGTCCCTGAACAACGTCAGGGAGTCCGCACAAGGTTTAATTTTAAAATAAAAAAAAATTGATCCATTTTTATTTTTATGGAAATTTAAATAAAGAACAATAATTCACTTGGATATTCCCTTGAATCCTCTTGCGTGTGGACTAACTTAGATCCCAAACACAGATGAATCCATACTAATACAGGAGCATTTCATTGAAATATTCACAAATAAGGATTTAAACCAATGTTTGAATAAGGATACCACACACATTCTGGTTACAAAAACTGATCCCAATTTTATATCCTGCATTATGGGTGATTATACAGATGTTGTTGACTTTGGTAAAATGTGGATTCAGTGTCGTAAAAAAAACTCATCTGAAAATAAAAAAGAAACCGACCGCGCGTGTTCGTGGGGATTTGCGGTTGCTACTCATAAACATTGCGACGGACATAAATGCACTCATAACATCTCATCAAGCTCATTCATTTTTTTTTTTTTTTTTTTTTTTTTTTGTAAGCTTATTTTAAACAAAAGTTACTATTTCAGTAAATAATTCTTCAACAAATTGTTGTTTTTTCAATCTAATTTTTATACTATGTATTTATGTAGCTTTTTCACTTGAGGGGGGGGGGCTATGGAAAAAGTTTAGACTTTAAAAATAGGTCCATGGGCAAGTTTTGGCTATATCTGGTCTCTATGGTTTAAAATATTTTGGGAACCACTGCCTTATTTAGTGTGACGTAAAAAAATTCTCGCTCTCCTCCAGTACCGATTTAAGATCATTTCGGGCCCTGGGCGCAAGAGATCTATAGGCCCCATAGCACTGGAGGATCAAAATTTATAGCCAGAAAATCTGGTTAAGTGTAGCTTATCCGGGATCCTGGGCGGCCACCCCAAGCACCCAGTGGATAAACCGGCGCTACAAGCCTATGACTAAGCGCGTTATTGAGATTTTTGCACTTATTGCTTTTTTTAAGCTTTTGACATTGTGAACGTTGATTTGCATATGAAATTTTCTTCCTCTAATTTTTGCTACCCTTTAAACCATAGATGTTTTATTTTACGTTAGTTATCAGTTAAAATATTTGCGCAATTTCGTTAAAGCCATGTGCTACCATAATGTTTTAGCAATATATATATATACAGGACTCTCGAATTAAAACTGTTTTTGGTAATATCATACTAAATTCTTTTAGAACAAGTATTATTAAAAAAAATCTTTTAAGTCAATTCCTACTTTGAATGGATGAATAGAAAGTATTTTATTGACGATTGAAAATTTGAACAAGATTATATATATATATATATAGGGAGAAAGTGAACTAATAGTAGAGAGTAATTGAAAAAAGAGGATGATTTGTCTGTGTTGTTATAACAATGCACACTCTGTTTGGCGTGATTGGCTGAAAAAGTGGTTTTAGACGCCAGCTTTTGTCATTGTTTTAACACTTACATTGTTATATGTTGGCGATAAAGCCAAGTTGACATCACTTTTGGCCTGTTAGCAACTTGGTGATTGATTGTATGGTGCTGAAGTTGATATGCTGTAGAGCAACCTGGTGGAGAGCTGCAACAAAGAGGATAACACAAAAACCTGTTCCACAAAAAAAAAAAAATACATATACATGCCAATTTTCATAGTGATGCGAGTTTCATAGTTTGGGGCGATGCGATTTCATATATACTAACATCCATTTATATACACTCATGGACAAAAAAATTAGTGCACCAAGGAGTCGTCAAAATGAAACGAAATTTTACATACATAATGACTACTTTGATATAAATAAATGTTTAGAAAATCAAAGAAAAAGGATCATTTTTTTCAGTGAAAAAGGCAAAAGAACGGAGGATTTAATACCCTGTTGAACCCCCTCTATATATATAGCGCGAATGCACGGTGCGATACGATCGAGCATTGAGGCATACAAGTTCTGTACGATGTCTTGAGCCATTTCGCTCCCTATTTGCTGTAACCTTGCCTCTTGTTCGTTCAAACTCGTGGGATGCCCAACTCGCCATCCCAGATATGTCTCGATTGGAGACAAATCTGGGCATCGGGCAGGCCAAGGAAGGGTAGTAACAGTGCGGAGACAGTCTTGTGATGCGAGGCCAAGCATCGTCTTATTGAAAAATAGCTCCTGGCAACACATGTGGTTGCAGGATGTCACGGACATACCGCTGGACTGCCATGGTGCCACAGATCAATACTAAGGGTGACCGTGTATTGTAGGCAATGGCACCCCATACCATCACACCAGCTGTGGGAGCAGTGTGTCGCTATAAAGCAAAGGCAAGATTGATGCGTTCACCTTGGGGTCTCCACACACGAACACGGTTGTCATCACTGCTGAGATTGAATCTGGATTCGTCGTTAAAGACGACCTGGTTCCATTCCGCTGCAGTCCAGTTTCCTCGTGTGTAGCACCACTCTAAACGAAGGCGTAGAATGGAGGGCGTCAAGGGCAAAACATGTAATGATCGCCGCGATCCCAAAGGTCCTTCAGCCAGGCGCTTTCGTATGGTTGGAGAAGACACAGGGGCCCCTAGTGAAGGTACTAAATGTGCCTGCATGGCGGTTTATGAAGCAGTTGGCTGTACGCGTATATTTCTTACAATGTGGCGGTCTTTTTGACGACTGGTCTGTCGAGGGCGCCCTGAGCCTGGTCTTAATGTGTAAATGACATCTCTTGGATTTACTGGTCCCAACACCTCCTCACAACACAATCAGAGCGGCCTAATTGACGAGCTACTCGCCTAGCTGACCACCCAGCTTCCATCATGTCGATGATTCTCCCCCTCTCAAACTGCGATAGCTGCTCATATTATCTCCGAAAACGGCGTAATGAGCTGTCTACCTCAGCTTTGGTTACCTGTTTTATACTCCACGGAGAACGACGTTAAACGCCCTCTACCGGCTATACGTAATGCGCAATCACGCTGAATTTCTAAATTTGCATACCTCCACGAATGTACCTTCATGCCAAGTTTCGTTACGACCCCGCAATTATTTCTTGGTGCACTAATTTTTTTGTCCATGAGTGTATATATATATATATATATATATAGAGAGAGAGAGAGAGAGAGAGAGGGGGAGCTAATATAATAGAGGAATTGAAAAATATTCATATCTTGGTCATATTTTGAAAATGTTTTGTCCTTTTTTTTTTCAAATTTAGATAAATTCATTCTTGTAACTTATGTTTTTGAACAATGTTTATTTGAATCTTTTATTTAAATTTATCCGCATAAAAAATACCCCATGAATTTTGAAATGAATAACAAGAAAAAAAGTAACTTTATATTGAATCTTTCGGGCGTATATATGTGAGTAAAAAAAAACCACACCAAATACTTTTTGAATCACAATTTTTTTCAAAATATTACAAGATAATTAAAAACAAGTGTGATTTTATATTTATACTACGAGATCATCCGGCAAATAAAGTTTATTTAGTTATAAAAAATGAAAACTTAATATTTATTGGAAAAAACAATTTACATACCTTGAAGAGATTCTCTTACTTATATATATATATATATATATATATATATAAGTAAGTATGTTTAGCCACCAATTCCATAAACCTCGTATTCACTGCATTGAAATAAATGACCATTCTAAAATGAATGGATGAATATTAACGCGTCGCACTGTTCACATTTACTCGATTGCTTTTGGCGACGGACCTCGTCATTTTGAACCATGGTCAAGTGACGTGGACGCCACCTGAGCTGGTACCCCATTTACTAACTACCACACCAACGGTAGGATGTTTGAGCCCTCGACAGATTTAACGTGCATCACTCCCCTACACGGTGGGTCTTTAGTGGTACTGGGTTCGATCTCGTGACATGCCAAACACGATCCGATACCTTGACCACTAGTCTACCGCGGCCCACATGACCATATATATATTCCTGACTTTCTTCTTTGCAATTATCATCTTTTCCCTAAGCTGAAGGGAAAATTTCTCGGAGGAAAACGTTTTGAATGAGATGAAAAGTTAGGGAATACATAGTGACCACTTGGCTTAATGTACTGGTGGCATAAGAATGTAAAATGAGAATTCTGAAGCTCGTGAATTTCCATGATAAATGTTTAAATATAGGAAATGATTATGCGGAGAAGTGATGGAAACTTCAACGCGTGTAATACAATTATTTTTCAAATGAATATTGTGTTTTTCTTTTTTTTTATAACTAAACAATCTTCACTTTTTAGAGGAGCCTCTTAAAATAGAAGATGAATTTTTAAAATATTGTGTTTTTCACAAGCAAACTTTGAGTGGACAAAGAACACTTTAAATGCTTTTTTTTAAAAAATTATTATAAGAAAAATGAATGTATAGCCAAAACAAAGGGTACTCTTGAATAAATTGACTAATTTTTTTTATACAAACAAAAAGATAAACAAAACTCTTAAAAATAATCTAATTTGTATAGTTTATGTTCTTAGAGAGGAATTACTTCCTACTCTATAGCGCTTTTCCCAACAAATGGTTCCCTTTTGATAAATTTAGATTGTTTTTTGTCACTTCCGTAAATTTTTTATCATGAGTAATAATAGCTTAAGACTTTGTGACGGTCTCACGCGTCTTTTTATTAACATGTCCTTTGGGTCCTTTAGGACCAGAATTAATGGCAACTCTTTTCCAACCAAAACCCAAGAAGTGAAGCGGGAATAAGAAATGTAAATTAGAAAACTTTTAGTAGGCGGTGGCAATTTGGGGAATGTTATGATAGAGCATGATACAATTGTGAAGTGACAGCCAACAGAAGTTATTCCGCAGAGATAGAGCCATTAGTTCAAGGTGCATGCCATTGCACTCGAGTAAGATTCCATTAAGATTGGATCGACGATCGAAGTTAAGGTAAGATTGACTATTTAATATTAGGATCTGAGATATTATTGGAATTGAGTTTAGGCGTGTTAGTTGTTGATAGTGTGGTCCGGGTTAAACTAATTCAGTATTATATATGTTGTGTGTTTTGTCATCGTACATTCTCTCACATATATTATTATTTTCTAATCTGTTAGAGGTTTAAGTTGTAAAATCTTAATAAAGCCAAATTAAGATTATGGAATCTTCTAGTTCTTCATTTATATTCCTACACCTCTAGCTCACGCTGATAATCCAAAAAAAGGGTACCCTAGGGGGGCGATATCACAACTTCTAAGAAACATCTTTTAAAAATTTAGAGAATGATTTTGAGAGTTAACAGTGAGTTTTTTTTATTTTTCAATACTCTTACTCGTCCATTTTTATCTTATCATTGCAAGTCGGGACAAAACATTTGCTATCAATTCTTAAACTCGACAGAGACTTAGTGACCAATGTTTGACCCCACATAACTCAAAATCCCCACGATTCTTTATTCTTATCACACCATTCCTCAAGGAAATCTATGCATCTTTTCGAAGAAAGGAAAAATATTGTTACCTCCCCCTCAATTCTTATCAATCAGTACCTTATCATGTTTTCCTTCTCCACCATGCTTTTGCTTAGGAATTGAGTCACCTGTTTTAAATGCTTTTAAGACTTCATTCGAGCTTTGAAATTATCTTAAAGTAGAATCAGAAATATTGCGTCGTATTACTTATTAAGCTATCAGAAAATAAATGGCAACGTAATCAGTTACCTCTAAATTTCTGTGTGCCTTGCTCTAATCAATCATTACAGCAAGAGAAGCTATGGAAAAGATAAAATTTTCTTTACGCTCAAATCTATCATGCATTCTCAGACATTTTGGAAATTTTGTTTTCTTTCTTTCGTAGATATTTTGCAATATATAGCTCATTTTTCAGCAAAAATGTTTACTAAAAATATTGTTACTCGTGCATTATTTTTTGGATATTAAATTTATGTTTTTTTATGATGAATAGGCTTTATTACGTTATATTTTTTTATAAGTTAGTTATATGGAATACAAAGATACTCCAAAGACATCAAATTAGTTTACGGATATTGGAGTTTTTTAAAAATCGCGTTAGAAAAGGAAGCAAAGTATTTTTTTTTTCAGTTGTGCATTATATTATTTAACGGAAACTGATCTTTTTTCGTTTTAAAAATGCTCATTTTTTACTATTTGAGAATTTTCAAAGTTTTTGAATAATTCTTCGACAATTTATGAAAACTAATTGATAATGGTTTCTTTATCAGATATATAATATTTGATTTTTTTGTTTCCTAATGGAATATATTTTTAAGATAACACAACAAAAGAACAAAAAAGCGAAAAATTTATCAACAGACGATTATTTTGTTTCTTCTTGAAGGAATTCTTTTCTATATGGATTTTATTTTTAAAATAACACGAAGTAAATTAGTAAATAAAAAAAGTATGTATATATACATAAAAAAAACAAGAGAAAAGAAAAGGGAAGAATTTATCAGCCAACGATTGTTTTATTTCTTTTTGAAGAAATTCTTTCCCATATGGGTTTTATTTTTAAAATAACTTCAGAAATAAAAAGAAAGGGAAGAATTTATCAACAGACAATTGTTTTATTTCTTTTTGAAGGAATTAATTTCCATGTGGGTTTTATTTTTAAGGTATCCGACTACGTTCGGAACCGTGATTTTGCAAAAGCGTATGTGAATGGATAATATTTATGATATTTAGTGTCACTTAGATTAGAAAACGTATATAAAATTGTTTTAAGAATAATGAACATAGAAAGAACCATTTTCAAAATAGTCTCCTTTTGTGAAAAGTGCTTCTATTATAATAATATTTTGCCTGTAGATAGCTCAGACCTCTGTACAGAGGCTCAACTAGAATTTTGGAAATATATAACTTAGAAGTGGGTTTATCCATGTTTTACGACAACTGAGGGGAGAAATTTTAAGAAAAAAACGCCGATAATTATTTCAATAGGTTGTAACTCTCACAATAATGTGAATTTTTCAAAAATCATAGTTGAGCTTCTGTGCAGAGGTCTGAGCTATATGCAGGCAAAATATTATTATACTAGAAGCATTTTTCACAAAAGGAGAACATTTTGAATAAAGGTTATTCTAAGTTAATTTTTTGCCGAAATATTCTATTTAAAAAATTTCTTTTGTCAAAATGTCCTTAAAACAATTTTATACATGTATTCTAATTTAAGTGATATTAAATATCATGAAAATTATTCATTTATACGCTTTATTAAAATCACGGTTCCGAACGTAGTCGGATACCTTAAGATGACACAAACAATAAGAGAAAAGGAAAAGTGAAGAATTTTTCAAAATGTGTGTGATTATTTTATTTCTTTTTAAAGAAATATATATATATATATATATATTCTTTTTCTAGGTTATGATGAAGTGATGTTTACGCATAACTAATTTTTCTTCCCAATATTCTATTTTTTTTTTTTTTAACTGATTTAGAAAAACATGCATTGTTTTTCTAAATCAGTTTTTCTAGCGTCAAATATTTGTACGGGTGTCCGAATAAATCAACCCTTTTCAGATCGCTTTGAATGGAGCTTCTACGCCTAACAGGAAACATGATACAGGAAACCGCTCGCTATGGCCTGGGCGAAAACCTTCTTCCCTTTTAGCATGGTCTTTCGGATTGTTTCCTATAGTAATTTATTCGGGTAAATCATGACACTTGTTAATAAGTACATCTTAATATCATTTGGGTTTTTCTTCTTATTATTACTTATAAAAAATATACATATTCCATTTAAACTTTAGATAAAAACTGAAAGACAAAAGAAGAGTTGTTTTTCATTTCTGCATATAATTCCCCTCAATGCTATAATTCAAACTTTGGCTTGGTAGTTGCCAACCTTAATTTCAGTCCAACGGAATGTTATTTTTTTAATGGAGTTCTGTTGAAACTATAATAATCTATATGTAGATTCCGCGCGATCATGGTTTCCACCGTTAAAAATGATAGATTTATTAAATATTTTATGAGTCATTTTTCTTTCTTTCTAATTTTGGAAATATTTTGGATGATCTTTTCGAACTTTTACGAATTTTTTTGAGGGTTATTCTATAAGTGGTTGAAGAACTTTTTTAAGAAATACACTACACTGAATTTTAAACGTCTGAATAAAGTATAATTAAGGTTTTTTTTATGACAAACATGCACATTCGATTATTTTATTTCAATTATGTTGTGCTCCATTTCATTGTTGACGAGAAAGAAAACGAGAAAAGTGATAGTTCAATATAGAGTTATTATTAATTATCAAATTTACATATAGTTTACTTTAAATCATTTTTCAATTACTTTTTCAAATAATTTTAGATATTCATGTCTTTTTAGGAATTTTTTATTATATTTAATTCATTGTTTTCCAGATTCTGCGTGATTTCTGTAAAGAATGTATTTTCTTCTCTTCATAGATATATTTTAATTGTAGTTGAATCATCCATGCTCATTTCTATCAGGTAATAGATTAAATATTTGTATGAGAGGAAGAGAAATAAAGTATAAAAAAATGTAGAGAAATTAGTAATGAAAAGCATAGTAATGTGTGTGTAGAAAAAAATTAATCTTAAAGCACTAAGTAACTTTTTTAAATTTCCAGTATTAAATTTGGATTGAATGAAAAATATGTTATTTTGAGTACTTTTTATTTATTTTTCTCAATTCCTATTATTAGTTCACTCTCTCCGTATATTATATGTATATATCGTGTTCAAATTTTCAATCGTTAATAAAAAACTTTCTATACATCCATTCAAGTTCAAATACTTTTTTAAAACTTGTAGTGGATGACACTTGATATTAATAAAATTTTTCAAATATTAATTCATTAATTAAATTAACAAATAAATACATAGTAACAAACAACAATAATAGTCCAACAACATATACAGAAAGGAAAATCGTTCGTTGTGTCCCTGTAGCGCGTTGGATTTCTAATCCAAAGGTCGTGGGTTAGAATCCCACCCGGGATGGCCTCATTTCTGAGAATGTGATTTCCTTTAAACTATACAATTGTATTAGAATAATTAATTTAATTAATGAATAAATTATAACAAACAAACAAACAAAAATAATACAACATCCTATATAGAAAGGAAAATGGAAAATTGCTAGGAAAATCACTTGCTATTTTGCCACTTAATAGTGCGATTCTGTCATATGTATATACATATTTATGTTAATTATAACTATTTAATAAAATTAACTAAAATAAAATTTTTCTTCGTTGACCTAAGTAGGAATTGACTTAAATTTATTTTTATATGACTTGTTTAAAAAGAAATATACATATAAAGCTGTTCTGAGTGGATATTTTTGCATTTCATGGCCAACTTTGAACCTGTTGAGTCGTTGATTCGAATCCTGACACCCTTAAAGGATTCATCCTATGACGGGGAGTATGCACGTTAAATTTACAGGACCTGGGGTGAAAAATCGGATAGGGGGCTGCTAGCTCAAGTATCATCCTCGTCACTTGATTGTGGTTTAAAATTATGAGGTCCATCACCGATAGCCATAATATTGCATCTCGTGGCTGCGGTAGCCTGGCGTTCATGGTCACAAGCTCGTGGTTGGCGTGTCATGAATTCGAGCCCTAGTGCCACTGAAGACCTGCCGTGTAGAGGGTTTTCTACGCGTTAAATCCTTTGAGGCTGAAAGTTACTCCCGGTGGCATCGTGTGGTAGTTTGGAGAGGGTTTGACAGCTCAGGTGTCATCCTCGTCGCTTGATCTTGGTTCAAAATTACAAGATCCGTCGCCAATAGGTTTCGTGTTGCTTTACAGACGTTAATTAACACTCACTCACGCATCTTGCATCTCATTGTGACGCTAATAAAAAAATTAATCGATATCTTTCTATGTGTAAAAAAAAAGCTTTTCGTGATGCTGTAATAAATTTATTACGTACTACTCCAACAATACCAACGTTCAAGATAACTCGCCAAGTTGGCAAACCCGAACTCTCAGCTGCAAGGAAGCTGAAAGAGCTGCATTAAGCAAAATCGGTGGAATTTATCAATGAAGTGTTGGACGATGCTGCTTCAGTGATCAATTTGACCACTTCCCTGTTTTGTCCGAGCGCCGCTCGGGCACTTGAAATGGCATTTTCCTGTTTTGCCTGAGCGGCGCTCGGGCAACACTTTTTTTTCCCTCTAATCCTCTGATTTGCCTGTATTTTATGTTCGTTTCGTGTGCAATGTTTCTAGCTGATGTCTCTAATAGTCGAGTAAAGTTAGGATTGCAAGATAATGTCTAATCCGGTTTCAAGGTTAGGTTTTACTGCATTCTTTTAGTCTAGATAAGGCGGGAATTTTCTTTTTACTACATCGTGAGCTGCAAACTACGAACACTATTTCTTTTAAATTTGGAGCTTAAAATATATAGAAGAAAAATGAGTGATTATGAGAGGCTCATAACAGAGAGAGAGAGAAAATAATTCTGATATTGACTCAGGTAGTGAGTCTAAAATTTCTTTAAATGATTCTAGAAGTTCAGAAAGTTTGTTATTGGACTTCTTTTGTGGTGTATACAGAATGGATCAGCATCTCACAAATGACCCAATAACAAAAAAAGAGGCAAGAAATTATACAAAAAGGTATTCTTCCGTCTTTTAGATACATCATTGTGGAATGCCTTCGTTTTATAATAGAAACTGGGAGGAAAATTATCTCCTTTGAATTTCAGGCTTGATATTATAGATCGCCTTATTGAAAAATATGGGAGGGTAAATGAGAAAAAAAAAACAGGCATTTTGCCCAGTCCCTTACGATTGAAAGAAAAAAAACTTTTTAGAAGTGGTTCCTGACACCGACAAAAAATTGAGACCAACAAGGCAATGTTTTGTGTGTTGCTCGAAAAGAAACGATTTTGAAAAACGGGTGAAAAAAGAAACACGATATTTTTGTCCCGATTGCAATGTTGCCCTGTTTTAAAATTTACCACACAAAAACAGAATTTTAAGAGAAAAATTAACTGTAAGAACATAGTATCTTTTTAAATCTAATATACAATTTTGTAAAGTGTTGTTTTGAATTCGCTTATTTCTTCAGAAAAAATTCAACTTTAAGGAAAAATATGTTTTTTTCACAATGAAAATAAAAATTAGCATGATTCTTTAAATTCAATATTTATAACATTTCTGACTGCTGATTTGAGTTTATATAAATGATTTCATTTTAAAAATGTTTATAAAAATTATGCTTATTTTTTGACATAATATGACAGAAAAAAGAAACAATTAAATGGTCAATGGAAGAAAAACGTCAGGAACGAATTTGGCGAAAAAAGAACAAATGAATAGAACTACATTTTTTTTTCATGTAAATTACAGCTTTACAATGAGTATGAAACAGTTGTATACTTTGTATAATGGGGGGGGGGGGGGGTG
>BMAV01026363.1:89812-159253 GCA_019973955.1 Trichonephila inaurata madagascariensis | reverse complement strand
CCCATGCACTATAAGATGGACTTTGACTGACTGTGTTTTGCTATAGGTTTTATTTGATACTCTCTGTGCAATTCTTATTGATTTAATGAATCTTTGTACAGAGCTTTTAATAATCGGTAGATTTCCAATCCATTGTTTCGTACTCTTGACCTCTTAATTGGTTTGCCTGTGCTCAGTGCACTGGCTGGCCACAATATGGCTACCACTGATATTTTCTTCTTCAATCTCTGATTTGCACATACTTTTAATTCTTATTGTGAGATTATTAGTGCTATCCGTGGTATTGAAATACTTCTCATCCGGTATACTTTTTTTGTGTTGATGGCTGGAATTTTTCATTGAAATCAGGCATTTAAATTCTTTAAAATATTCGATAAATAACAGGGATTGTCAAGGCAATGGGCAATGTATTACTTGAGAAAAATGAAAATGTAATCCAAAATCCAATCTCTGTCTTCATTGCAATGTAAGAATTAGGATTACACCATGCTTCAAATTGTGTGTGAATGATTAGTAAAAATTTCTCAGCCATTTGAAAAAGAGGTTCGAACATGAAATTGTTTTGTAAGTATGAGAGAAATTTTTTTAAGATATATATGAAACATTCTTCATAGCATGCTGGGTGTGCGTACAGAAAGCAAATATTTAAAGATTTTTGTGTTTCATAATTATAAGATAAAAAAAAAAAAAGAGTGAAAACTTTAAAATTGAAAATTAAAATAAAGTTCCTCCATTTTCACAATCTGCTATGTATTACACTCAGTTATATACAGTAAAAAAATGCGCTTTTTCTTTTGAACATTTTGGGCAAAAAAAATTGATCGCTTAAAGAGTTAATGCTGAGTTTCACAAAGAGAAAACTTACAGTATAAAAACAGTAAAAACGAATGAGTTTAGACTCCTAACACTATTGTAAGAATAGAACAGTAGAGAATACTTTTAATTTTAAAATAATTTACATACGAGTCTGGAGAAGAAATACGAGTTTGTTAGATATTTGCTAAGAGATAAATCCTTGTAGAGTAACTATTTGGCGTGAATGTGATAGCAGAGCTAAAAGTTATTTTGAAACTTATTTTTCGTGAAGTAATACAGATTATTTATAATATATAGAAGAAAAGTCGCATGAGAAAGAATGTCTTCTATGCAAGATATAATTTGTTTAAACAGTTATTTCGCTATCAGACAGAAGGTCTCGATCCCTTGGCGGCCTGTTAATACGGCGAATGTGTAAAAATGATTAAATACCAGAGAATTATCTTATCACTATTTCGTACTGCTAATCCGGGCATGAAATATATTTTTAAAATCTTGTACAGCTTTCAATGAATATTTTTTGTAACAGAATATATCACTAAGCAATAGCATTTAGTTGTAATAGTGAAAATATTTGTGGCAAACTGAAAATGAATATGAATATATATAATTTTCAATAAGATTTTGCTTAGTATTATAAGCAGAAAAGGAGAAGTTTGGTTAGCCATAAAACTAATTAAATTCCATTTTATATAAAATTGAAAGCTGTCTTCAGTCATTATTGTTCTTAATACTGCAGCAACCATCTTTTTAAGTTTCCAATATCTGTATGATTCTTTTACTTTTAATGTTCAAATCAGTTCTGTCTTTCTAGTAGAGATTTTTAAAAACTATATGTATATATATAAAACTCTTTCACCTAAGATGAAAATATAATTAAGCATTAAAACAATTAAAATATAATTATATATATTACACTCGTTGCCATAAAAATATTTGCGCACTAATATAGAGTTGTAAGAATAAAACGAAATTTTACATATGTAATTACAACGCTGAAGTAAGTAAGAGATTAAAAAATCAAAGCCCAATGATCATTTATTGTTGAAAAAATTACAAATGAATGGACGTTTTAGTACCTTGTTAGGCCACCTCTAGCATGAAAGTATGATATGATACAGTTGGGCACTGAGGCATACAAGTCTAGTATGATGTCCTGCTGTGCCACAGTTGCTGTAAATGCCCCTCTAACTCGACCAAACTCGCACTATCCAACTTGGAACCCTAAATAATGTCAGATATTTCGATCAGTGACAACAATGGGAATCGAGCAGGCCAGGGAAGGATGGAAATAGGGCTGAAGCAGTCCTGTGAAGCCCTTGCTTTATGTGGGTACTATAGTTTCTCCTCCTGGGAGCCTTGCCATGAGTGGCAATATAAGTGGTCGAAGAATGTCACGAACGTACTTCCGGGCTGCCATGGCGCAGTGAATCAGTATTAGGGGTGACCGTGTGTCGTATGCGATGGCACCCATACCATCACACCAGTTGTTGTACAATGAAGGCAGGATTGAGACGTTCACCACGAAGCCTTCATCTACGTATACGATCGGCATTACTGCCCAAATTGAATCTGAATTCATCACTGAAGACAAACTGATTCACTTGGTTGCAGCCCAATCTCTTCGAGGGTGACACCACTCCAAACGGTAAGTGGGTGTCAAATGCAGTGTACGTAATGAGCGCCATGGGAGTAGCTGTCTTTCAGCCAGGCAACTTGCGATGGTAAGGACCGACACAGAGGTCCGTAACGAAGGTGCTATCTGTGTGTGAATGGTGGATAATGAGACGGTTCTATGCGTGTGTCAAATGATGGGACGACTTTCTCAACTCTTGGTCTGTCAAGGGCATCCTGAGCGTGCTCGCCGCTCCCTCTCTCTTGTCCACTGGTCCCAACACCTCCTAACAGTAAAGTAAGAACGGTTTAGAAGGTGAGCTACTCGCCGGGCTGACCACCCGGTTTCCATCGTATTTATTATTCTTCCACTCCCGAACTCTGACAATCGTTTATAGTGTCTACGATGGCAGCATACTGGTATCTTTGGTTAAAAAGCGTCCTTTTGCAACATATTAAATACACGCAAACAAGCTCTGCTTACCTGTTTTATAATTCAAGGAGAACGAAGTTCAACGCCCTCTGGTGGCATTACACAATGGGCAATCATTCTCCATTTCTAATTATTTGCATAACTGCCTGACACGTACCTTCATGCCAAGTTTCGTAATAATTTCACTCCTACTATTTGGTTCGTAAATTTTTATGGCAATGAGTATATTTTGTTTTATAGAATCTTAAAAAAAAAATTAAGGTTTTTTTACATTTTGTTTCTAAGTACCTAAGCTTTTTGATGAAACTAATTTCAAATCCTATCCCTAATTTTCCTAAAAAGGAAAAATAAATAAATAAAAATTACAAACAAGTTTGTATGAAGTGATTCAAGGGGCCATAATCCCCCCCTCAATATTATTTTGAAATAAACATTTCAAACTCAGAACTTATAGAGCTGTACAGCTCAAAATTTTCGTCTCATGTAAGTAACTTATTTTTTCTTTTTTGAAAAAAAATCTGTTTGGTTTTGCAGACGTAGATAACTGCGTTGAAAGATTTCGGTATTCAATTCTGCCTTTACCAGCAATTAATTTTTAAACGTTGGCATTTGTTTCAAGATTGTTTACATATCAGGCAAGATAGAGAAAGATAATTTTTTTTTTGTCTCGTAGGATTTACATTACACAGGTATCAGGAAAAAGTGAAAAAATAGTCATTAGTAACATCTTAATATCTGTTTAATCTATGCGGGCAATGTATCTGTAAAATGAATAACTTCGCGGAAATATACAAGAGATAAAAAAAAAAAAAAAACTGGAGGGGTAATTAAGAGGATACGCACAGTTCTTTTTTTCTAATTATCGTAGTGTGTATGTGCATACAGTCGGACCTCCACTTTACAAACTTCTATTTCGCAACCTTTTTTCTGGAACCAAAAACATTTTACAAATTTTTTTGTTAAATAACCACCAAATAGTGGAGTGCGTTTTTTACTTAACGAACTTTTTCTCTCGCGTTATTCGATATTTTTTCTCCCTATTTGTAAAATATTTCTAGACATTTCCAATTATTCTCTCTTTTAACATATTTTATGGTGATCAATGACCTTGAACTGCTTTTACCAGGTGCCTAAGTCACCCACAGAAATAAAATTGTCGAAATTTTGGAAATTTCATTTTTTTTTTCAAACAAAAAAACTGAAACAAAGTTAAGAGACTTTATCAGTAGTTAAATTTAGGGACGCATGCGGTAATATATACTTAAAATTAATGGTTATAAAATAATGTATGTTTAAAATTACTTCTGTAGGCTTAAAGCAAGAAAATATCAAAGTTTTTAGTTCTAACGTAAATAAGTTTTAAAAGTTAAAAATACAGTGCATTCCCGGAAAAAAAATTTTTTTCCTTTCTCTCCGTGCAGACTTTTTTTTATGGGTAAGATATATAAAATAGATAGATATAATTTACAAATGTGAATAATTACATTTTTAATAATATCTAATGTTTGTGAATTTAAAATTTGTTTTATGTGGTTTATAAAGTATATTAAAAGATGAATCTCTATTTATATAACGAACTTTTTCGGAATTTACCGACTTCGTTGAATAGAGTTCCGACTGTACATGTGTGTGCGAAATATATAGTAAAAATAATCAAAAAATTATGTATATCACGTATATGGATAATCATAAAATTTAGAATTTTATTGGGAAAAAAAGGGCTTTCTGTTAGTGTTTTGGCATGGTAAATTCTTTTTCTGGTATCGAATTCTTTTTCGCTTTATCGATCATTAAATGAGGTGTAGTTGATCTTTCTCTATGTTCATTATTTTATTCGTTTCTTTTTTCGCGAATGAAGCTTTTGTTTTGAACTTTCCATGTGGTCAATCAACCATTGATTTTCGAGTTTAAATTTCTTCTTGGACAGTTATTCCCTTTTGAAGTGCAACACCTCGTTTAAAGTCTTTTTATGCATAAAATCGAATTCTTTTATCTCCAGGGAAAACCGAGTTCCTTCAGTAAGAGCTTAGAGCCGTGTACGCCGGCCTCCCAGAAAGTAAAGGTTTGAGGGACGAATAGAATGGCTGAAATTTATAAGAGGAAAAACAGGTGTAAAAAAATCTTTCTCAAAATATTCACCTTTTTTTTATGAAAATACATAGGGTATCATTAATTTTAATCAGTATTAAACAAATAATATAAAAACAAATTAAGTCAATTCCTACTTAGATCGACAAAGGAAAATTTTAGAAATACTTTTTATTAAATCCTTACAATTAATACAAATATGTATATACATATGACAGAATTACACTATTAAGTGACAAAATAGAAAGTAATTTTCATTGCAATTTTCCATTTTCCTTTCTATATAAGGTGTTGGACTATTCTTCTATTTGTTACTATTTATTCATTCATTGAATGTAATTATTCTGATAAAATAGTATAGTACAAAAGAAATCACATTCTCAGAAATGAGGCCATCCCAGGTGAGATTCGAATCCACGACCTTTGGATGAGAAGTCCAATGCTCTATCCATTGTGCTACAGGAACACAAAGAACGACTTTCCTTTCTATGTATGCTGTTGGACTATTTTTTGTTTGTTACTATTTATTCGTTTTTTAATTTAATTAATAAACTAATATTTGAAAAAACTGTACTAACATCAAGTGTCATCCACTACACGTTTTAAAAAATATATTTGAACTTGAGTGGATGAATGGAAATTATTTTCCATTCATCCACTCCATTTATTAACGATTGAATATATATATATAGGGAGAGAGTGAACTAATAGTATAGGCATCGAAAAGAAATTATTATTATTATTATTCTAATTTCATCCACATTGCGTTACTCGTAGTCAGAATTTTCATCATCAAAGGTATCTTCTGATAGCCAACCGCCTTCTAATGGGTTCTAGTCATCTTCAAAGCTCCTCTCTTCTAAATTTCGCAAAAAAAAATATCATTAAATAAACATATTCTAAAAAATATTTTCGTCATACATTAGCAGCGAAACAACCGTATAGTGATGTAAATTTCTGTCACATGGTTTGGGGAAGATTATTTGGGGTATTCGATATAAGTTGCACAGAAAATAACAGAAACATAAAATATAAACCTTTTTTCAACTCATTATCTCTTTTATTAGCAAAACAATCTCATATTCAAGAGATCTCGAAACAAAATATTCAATACATCGCACGTTTCTTCCAACCACAACAAAATGACGAGTTAAATCCTGCTACAATGATTGTGACATTTTATTTTTTTGTCAGCTACGTTCCTTATTACACAATAGTCGTGAAAAAAGCTGCCAATATATACAATATATTTTTTTAGTACAATTTATTGTTCACTAAATGTTACGATGTAAATTTCCATCATCGTGCAAAGAAAGATTAACATTGATTTGTTCGGTTTCAGGAAGTCACACATTGAAGTAACCAGCAAAATGGAGAAGGAGGAAGAGGCTCGCGCTTCTCTCGCAGGCATCTTGATGTGGGGGGGGGGAGAGGGAAGAAACACTCGACATGATTCAGCTGATCTATTTATTTCAACACTAAAAACAGCCACAATTTCAACTAATAATATTAAGAGAATGTCTCAATGAAAACCATGAAAGTGGAACAACGACAGTAAAACGTGAGTGATTAGGCGACTCACAAACTTGATCCTTCTTTTAATTAAAGATGTAACATGTTATACGGTTTAATCTAATCTTAATTTAATCTTAGTTAACAATCGTCACACTTTAAGGTTTCCTTCTAATAACAATCAAATCACTCTAATTCTAATATTATACTTTCAGTAGCAATCTCACCTGGCTCGAGTATATCTTCTCTCTTTCAAGCTAGAAAACCTTGTCTACATTTATAGTAAGTTAATTTACATATCACGATTCTCTTCTTCCGAAGGTTTGGTTGTTGTTGTCGTTACCAATGCCACCTGATCGGCAAAGGCCAGATCAAGGCCCACGAAATTCATCATGGCAAAGGGCTATGTGACGCCTGTCGTTAGCCGTAGCTTTGAGCACCATACTGGTGACAAACGATTTAGCTCGGTTTCATCCCAATTTTGAGGAAGAACATCCTGGGGGAGGTCAGGACCTCCCACCTCTCTTCCCCTTCCACCCTCCTTAAGAGAGAACTTGCGGCTCGACGGCTATTTAAAGTACCCCCATGCCGCAAAGGCACTGTACATTTACAAACATCCATGTCTTCTGCGGGATTCGAACCCAGTCCCTACGGCACCGCAGTCAGCATCGCTAACCACTATACCGGTCGGGCGATAGGTTTGGTTGTGAATAACGCGAATGGATAGCCCAAAGATTTCCCTAGAGGATTAATTAGAAAATCGCTTATAGATGGGGTAATACCATTTAATAACACAAAGGTATTAAATGAGTATGATTCATTCCCTTCATTTGAAAGTTTGCAGTGCCCGGGAAATTCGCAATGAAATGATGGCTGTATGTAAATGATACCTCATTACACATGTGACACTGTTGTGATGTGGATTTTTAAACTAGCCACGAATCCCTCACAAAGGACCCACGGATGCTGCTGCTACAGTGTAGAACATGGAGGTCTTTACCTAGTTAGACCTAAAGACAACCATTTTAGTAATCATGAATGAGTCTGATCTTAGATACGGTAGTGTGCGGAAAATTATTCTACACGTGTGTAAGTTGTCAGCACGCTGAATTCCATGATTACTGACTCCTTTTTAGAAGATGTTGCACGTTTTGAATCGAGACGAAAGGGATTTTTTTGCTCCCCTTGTAACGGGTCTGTGCATGAACCTTCAACTAATCCTTTTGGGGGTAAATTTATTTCTTTTTAACTGTAAGTTCTATTGAAAACTTTCTCCCGAAGAAGAAGACGTTATTTATTCAAATGAGTTGTTCTATTTAAGCCTTGACATTTAGGTACACGAACTTAGTCGATGGTAAGTCGCTGGACGGTCTATTATTGATAACTGAAGAATAAAATTGTGCTTAAGATTAATGACCGGAGGCCGTACAATTAAGTAAGATATTCTAGCGTAGAGAGCTCCAATAATAGACATACATTAAGTATCCTTAAGCCGTGTGATTACTCTTCTAATCAGTTGCGTAGCTCATTTCCTAACTTTAGTTGTTTGGCTTAAGTCAGTGAGATAATAAATTGGAGTTTTAACCCCCGAACACCAACAACTTTTAGGTGGTTGTTACAGCTCAATAATTAAAATGCTTAGTAAAGGAAACACGGCGACTCTCATATCCTTTTAAGAAGACTGAGGAAGAATTTTATTGGGTAGATCAGGGTATCCGAACTGTACTTTTTTGAGACTGTGGTGGAATCAATAAACTCTATTTGGAGAAAAGTCACATTATATCTAGGATCTGTTACGACACACTGCTGAACAAATTATGGGGCACTCTAATCAAGAAACGGCAAGGTTTGATCACCAAAAACGTCAGTCTTCTTCCCGACAATGCATTTGCTTGGTTTTTTTGAAGAGTGGTTGAGGTATCGAAGCGATAAGGCTTTAAAATTTTGCACATCCTCTGTATTCTCCCAAACTCACTCCAAGCATTATTTCTTTCTAGAATTAAATGAAAGAAAGAAAACTGCGAGGTCGGAGATTTGTCGAACAAAAGGTGGAACTATGTTTCTAGACCCAATCTTTCAAATTTTACAATGACGGGCTTCGAAAGATCAAGGAACATTGTTGGAAGAAACGTATAGCTTCGGATGGTGACTAAAACTAAACTCAGTGGCGAAACAGCCCATGAGGATCAGGGGCCTTCATGGGCTGCTTCACCCATAATGGGATGTTACCACATACTGTGCCAACCTCAGTATACGTTGCCATAAGGCGTTGAGGTACATGAGCAGATGTTCCGATCAAGTTGTCAGTTTGAAGTGAAACCCCCAGTGTTTAGTCCTCAAGCAAGCTTGGTACTCATTTATCGATCCACTGAAGAGATGAAAGGCTGAGTCGACCTTACTTAGCCCGAGGATAGAACTCCGGACCTATAGTGTGGAAGCGCGATACGCTACCACTCGATCTTTTGAATAGTAACTATTGTCGTAAATTTGAGTGGTTGAAAAACAGCTGACGACTCGAATTAATTGAATAATAACAAATTTATTGAGAGATAAGGACGAACAAATGCCTACACGAATACAAATCTAGTTACATACCCAAAGAACTATTAAATCAGATTGTTTACTGTAATGGAAAAACGTACTCGTTATAATCGCTCCAGAAGCGGCTCTCTAGTACATTTCCAGTTGGAACTCAAGGAGATAAAAGCCTCTCTGTCTTATCGCAGACGACACACAAGCAGATTCTGAGCTCGATTGACTGGAATTGAGTTGGGTGGAAGCATCTAGTTCTTTGGAACTTTTATCTCTTTTCGTGACATTGTTATGACTTTCAAATACTTTCAAAATACACTCTGGACCTGTTTCAGAAGCCCCTTATATAGCCTCACAAGAATTTCCAGAAGGGTCGATTACAGAGAATTCTCGGTGGTTTGCTTCTTGGCAATATAATTCATCGCAAAATCTATCACCAAGGGCGATAATGTCACTAGTTTGGTAACCATCTGTTCCATCTTCCAAAATTGCTATAATCTTATTTAAGTTTAATGCTGGGAAGAGTCCCTGTAAAACACCTTTTCCCACAAGCAGTATATCATTGCAGCGATTACAACATAATTGGTGTGTTTTACTAAGTAGAGATGTCTTAAGTATAATTTATATAAAACTGATTTTTTCACAATAATTAAAACGTCACGATACCCCTTAGTGGATCTACTTATAATTCAATGCATTGTAAGTTCCCTTCCCCCTTTTTCTAAAATCGAAAATCTTTTTGAGTTTAGAAGTGAGTTTATAAATAAGATTAAAACTGATTTTTTTTTTTTTTTTTTTTGGAAACTGCAAAAGTAAATCTGGGGAGTATTACTTCCTTTTGAAAAAAAGAATTTTTAAAATTAAAGTGGAAACATAAAATGAATATTTAAACCAGATTGGTTTTTGCACATTTCATTCTATTCCATAAAGAACAAAAAAAAAACTAAGAAAAAAAAGAAAACTCCTTAGAGATAAAATTAAGGCACTCATTTCTCTCACAAAAAGTTTTTCGTGATGCTGTAATAAATTTATATATATATAAGATATAGGTAGGAAAAATGGATCGTAAGAAGTTGAATTTAACTGAAGAGGAGCGCCAAGACTGTTTGGACTTGGGTTGGCGCTTTCTGGAAAAATCTGCATACGTCATAGATCATGATTTCTCCGGGAATTTTCCAGAATCAGCCATAGGATTGCCAAGTCACCAAGAATCGTCGCAAATTAAATTTGGTCGAAAAAAATGACGCCAACTTGGCTACATCACCAATAATTTGTCAAGTTTCCATTGAAACGCCATTATAATATAAGGGACGACGCTGCTTGCGAATGTTACAATACTAAAGATAAAAATACTAAATTGAAGTGTAGAAATTAAAATGCGCGTTGATTAAGATTTGAAAATTATTTTTCCCCATGCTTTTAACATAAATATTGAAAAAAAAAATAGAATTACATAATACATGTAAATTTCAGTTTTACAGTTTGGGCAATGAGTAGTATCTCTCCTAGTATTTATAAAAAAGTACTTGTTAAAAATATAACAATTTTGAAGCAAATAATGATTGAAAGATCTGATAAAAATGTATAAAAAGTGAGGGAGGTATATTCAAAAGTGATGAGGAAATTGAAATTAAGCTTAAATTAGGAGGGTTTTGCTTTTGAAGGGGGCGTATTATTGTAATATTACAATAAACATATAATATACATAAAAAATACTCACACATTATGAATTTTTTATAATTTTTAATCAACAACAAATTAAATAATGAAATCAATGATCACTTTAAATAATTGATGATTGTTTCAAACGAAAATAATACACTCAAAAACACAAAATGTCTTTCCTGTGAAAAAACAATTTTGAAATATTTCACTTAGTCCATTAAAATTTTCTTCAAAACTTATTTGCATTGTTGTTATTGGAAGAAAAACGTTAGTTAACGAAAGCGGAAATAATGAAATGAAACATTTATAAAAAAAAAGAATGTGAAAACTTTCATAAAAAGGAATGAAAACACTCATAATCCTGTTTTCCTTATCAGAAATATTCCCAAGTACACAAAATACAGTCCGCCCTAAGCACGTAAAAATATTTATTTTTAAAAATTTTTTTAAAAAATATCAGATAAAAATGGCTGTAATTGACAATAGTTTGTTCACGAAATTTAATCGTGTCATTTTACAAAAGAATAAAATATTATCAAAAATCACAACAATAACAACGCAATAATAATTGGAAGTTTCTAAAATTTGGGTCCCAAAAACTTTAAGAATACAAAAAGTCATGCAAATTTCAAACTCCGTGTGTTTTATGACGTAATTTCATTGCCTTAATAAATTTACAAATTGCTGATTATGCCTATATTCTTACAAAATAAGATGGCGAAATTAATTCAAATATCAGCAGATGAGATAGTTTCAATCCAATTTTAAAAGGCAAAGGGAAAAATGCAGTAGAGTACCGAAAACTCGGTCTAATGCATACTGAGTGAGTGAGTGAATATTAACGCATCGCTGCCCTACACGGCGGGTCTTTAGTGGTACTGGGCTCGAACTCGTGACAAAGCCAGCCACGATCCAATACCTTGACCACTCGGCTACCACGGCCACCTAATGTAGACTGAAGGGAGACCGAGTTTGTGAAAATGCCTCGTTATTGAGAATGAGATTTTTTTAAAAAAAAAATAAGTACTTTCCTCAGAAAATATTATACTGCATTTGTATGCATTGTTTGCTTGAGAATACAACAGAAAATGAACTGCCCAAATACCCTTAAACGAAGGAAAAGTACGCACTTTATAAAGACAGAGCATTTTTGCTGCATGAAAAAGAAAATTATATAATGAATACTTAGTATACAGTAATTTACCTGATCAGACATATCTCAGAATTTGGAAATACATTCAACCAGAGCTTCTCAAACTTTCTATACTTGCGACCCAATTTTCAATCATAATTTTCATCGTGCCTCCCTCCATGCAATAACATGTATTGAATTCAATAATAATATACTTTGACTTAAAGCTACAATACGACTTTGATTATAAACCGAACAAATTGTCTAGATAAGCATTAAATTTTGCATATAATTTTATGACATTCCCATAGGGTAACTGGTAATTATTAAACTTGTTCTTAACTTAGCACTGCTAAATTAATTATGAAACACATTGTGCAGTACTGATACATTTATAAGTGTATTATATCAGTGTAAATCTGTGTTTTATGATGTCACAATGTATTTTGTTTTGCTTTGTTTCAGTAAATTATTAATTTTTTTTAAAAAATAATCTTTTATTTCCGACTTTTCGATATACTCACGCCCCCTAGGGGGCGCGCCCCACAGTTTGAGAAACACTGGATTAGACACAAACAGCTTTATAAAGGCATAAAGCTGTCTGTAATGAAACGGCTATGCTGTCAGGAGAGCACACAAACGAGAAGCGGTGGGATCCACGGGAACTGCCCCCCCCCCCCATAACCTCGATTTTTTTTTCTCGATTGATTATAATTCTCTATATGCAATATGAAAAGTTTAATTAAGTATTTATTATTAATTATATATTTTATTAATTAATGCTAACTATTTATTTAATAATTTATTTTTTACTGTGTTTTTCGTTCCCGACAATTGACAAAATAAAATAAATAAATAAATAAAAGTTCTTGATGGTTTATTGGGATTGTGACGGCTCTATCCGCGTCCTTCCAATTAACAAGTCTTCCTTGGAAATCTTTGGTCTTTTAAAACTATTTTATTTGCAAAGACCCCTCTGAAGCAGAGAACGTGATTATGTAAATTAAGTCTACTCTATATAGTCTAAGCTTTCAAGCTAAAAAGGAGAGAAGGTGAGAGATTACTAGCGGATCAGGGATTAATGAAATGGATAGTGTAACGCAGATATTTGATAATTGTAATTATTAAAGTGACGATGGGTCACTAGAGATTAGGGAAAGTAGTATATTCAAACCTGAAGAAAGTGTACTGATATTTAAAGTCTCCTCATACTTCGCGCACCTCGTTATTTATCTACGCATTGCTTAATTGGGTGCATCTCTTAATTTAGACTGCTTGAACGTGTGTTGTTGATTGTGTGACAAATAAATTGAATAATTTTGGACATGACTAGTCTTCCTTCCCTTACTCCCACATCTCTAGGCGTGGATGAGAGAACCTTACAGGACAAGATACGAAAAAAAATGATGGGCTTTTGATCCTGAACCCCTCCCCCCATTTCTATGTACGCCACTGGCTTGCGTCTATATCTTCTCTTGAGACTGACTACAACTCCTTTTGGTCCATTGGCTAGCATAACGCTGTGACATAGGGTGGTAAAAACATTGCTGGTATGTCCTATTTTTTTAACTCTTCAATGTCTGAGTGTGAAAACGCGTTGCTCAGAATCAAAATAGATTTCCTTGGCAGGTTTTAAAAACTGCTCAACCAATGGAACCAATACTTCATTAAAACATTCTCTGAGAATTGCACGGCTCCTCCAGGTATGCAACTGAAAGTTTATCCATTTCTATGTGCTACGGGGTTTCTGTGATTTTCCTACGGACCAAGCTTTGTTTCATTTGCAAGGGTGTGACCGAGTTACCCGGAATGCCGGGTTATCGGTGCTGAGTTTTCTACTAAACCATTTATTCCCATTTCCAGATTTGGCGGCGAAAAGACTGAGTTACAACCCTAAGGCGAAAACGCGCTCTCGGTCAATAAAAATACAGCAAACAAACACACACACACAAAACAAGTAATATAAAAAAAATTAAGTCAATTATTACTTTGAATGGATGAATAGAAAGTATTTTATGAATTATTACAAATTCGAATAAGATATATATATAAATAAATATATATTAATATAGGGAGAGAGTAAACTAATAGTATAGAGAGAGAGAGGAATTGAAAACTGAGCAAGTAACAATGCACATCCGGTTTGGCTAATTTGGCTGAAAAACAGGTCTTCGACACCAACTTTTGTCTTTGTTTTAACAGTTACATTGTGACAACAATAGAGACGAATCTAAGTTGGCGTCAAAAACCGGTAATTAGTTTAATTAAGTTTAATTAATTAATTAATATTTGATAAAACTGTATTAACATCAAGTGTCATCGCGAGTACAAGTTTTAAAAAATTTATTTGAAATTGATTGATGAATAGAAAGTATTTTATGAACGATTGAATATTTGAACAAAATAAATATAGAGAGAGAGTGAGCTAATAGTAGGAACTGAAAAAAGATTCAGAGCTTTTTAAAATCACGGTTCCGAACGTAGTCGGATACCTTAATGAGAAAGTTAATGTCATTGGGTTTAAAACGTGGAATGCTCGATATCAATTGTTATAATTTCTTACATGTTCCATTCCGAAATGCTGAGTTAGTGTAAACATGTAGTACAAATGGACTGTATGCTTAGTTCTTAAAATTTGCATGTATGCCCTTTATTCAAATATATAATGATTTCTTACTTATTCTACAGAACGTTTTCTGAATGTTAAGTAGAATACCATTCAAGAAATGTTTGGGCATTTTATAGAATATCATGTAAACGAATAAATGTGTAGAGAGAGAGCGTTTTGCACGTGTATAAAGTTCAAATGTTTTTTGTACAAATGTTCAAGTAAAATTGCGCGATAATGAAGCAATACACAGAACATTCTACTAATCTGTAGAATAATATGACATTACCCAGAACGTGCAGAATGGGTTTGTTTCCCTCTTTGGAATAGAGTTATAACATTAATCAGAGAGTTGAGAACATTGTAATCAGAGATGCAGAGCGAATCATTTAATAATATATTATAGTCATAATTTATCGTGCAAGTATAAAGTTTTTGCTGGTTTAAAAAAAAATCGATTCAGAGCTGTTCAACTTATTATGTGGACATTAGAATACTTTCTTCCTCTGCTGGTAAGTTTCTGCCCAACCAGACTTACAAGTGCGTATGGTACGGTTTTGAATTATTTTATGAGTACTTGATTTGTCCAGGCTGAAAGTTCTCACAAGTTGTCTTGTGTAGAAGTTTAAGAGAGTGGAATATTCACTCAGGTGTCATCCTCGTCACAAGACCAAGGTTCAGAATCATAGATCCATCACCAATAAACCTCATGTTACTTTGTCAACGTTAATGAACCGACCAGTCAGTCATCAGTATATGTGGCTTCTGTAGCCCAGTGCTCTTGGCCACGAGTTTGTGGCCGGCGTGTCATGAGTTCGAGTCCCAGGGCCACTGAAGATCCACCTTGTAGAGGGGTTTATGCACGTTAAATCTGCCATTACTCAATGTCTTCCGGTTGACGTGGTCCAAGGTCACGAACTCACAGCTGGCTGGCCATGAGCTCGAGCCTCCTGGTGTGCCGCTGAAGACCCGTCGATTAGAGGGGGACCGATGGATGTTAAATGGGCGCCGCTGTAACCTAGTGGTCAAAGTATCGGATTTTGGCTGGCATGTCATGAGTTCGAGTTCAGTAACACTAAAGACTCACCGTGTAGGGGAGCGATGCATGTTAAATCTGTCAAGAGCTCAAACGTACTTCCGTTGGTGTGGTGTGGTAGTAAGGAGAGGGGGTGCAAACTCAGGTGTCATCCTCTTCACTTGACCAGGGCTCAAAATGACGAGGTCCGTCGCCAAAAGCCATGGTGTACCTGAACAGTGTGACGTTAATATTCCCTTCCTCACTCACTTGGACTTTAACTCCGTCGACGCTCAGATGTCCTCTCGTTGGTACGGTGTGGAAGTTAGGAGAAGAGAGTACCAGCTAAGGTGTCGTCCTCATCACTTAACCATGGTTCAAAATTACGAGGTTCGATGTCAATAGCCCTCGTGAAGCTTTATAGTGCAAAGTTAATGTAACTCTCTCTCTCTCTCTCTTTCTTTCTCATTGACATGGTGAGGTAGTTTGGAAAGGGGAGTGACAGCTCAAATGGCATCCTCGTCCCTTGAACAATGTTCAAGATTACGAGATCTTTCGCTAGAAGCCCTTGAGTTGCTTTATAGTGAGACGTTAATAATCACTCTCTCACATGAGTATCTGAAGACATTTTACGGAAACAGGGCAAGGGAATTGGTACAGACCTTTGTACCTACTGTGACGAAGCCGGTCTCTTCCCCCTAATTGCTAGCAGACCCCTTGCCCCTTGCCGACAGACGCTGCGAAAATTCCAGACATTTCCCTAATTGCTAGGAAAGAATTTCGTAACTGGGTGGTCAAAGATTTGCACCCTTTTCCCCAGGCTGTTCGGACTGTCAAAAGAGACGCCGTAACATTGTGCCTTTGTTTTCCCACGATTCGGTGACGACAGCGCGTCTGAAAACACAATGTACGCCCAGCCATTGGCACTCATTGGGCAAGAGATCAGATGGGTTGAGTCCGACAGGGGCGGCAGAAGAACAAGAGATCAAGGAAGCCAAGACCCACAGAGGCGGTAAGAGATCAAGGGAGCCGAGACCGACAGGGGCGGCAAAAGAAAAAGAGCAGGTGAGGGCCCTTCAGAGAACTATAGAGAAAATGATAGCGAGTCCGCGAAGTACGGCGGTCTCCGAACTGGGGAGATCCGGGAACGGTCTGAGTCCCGATCAACGAAAAAAAGCGATACTGGATCCGCGAAGTAAGGCGGATTTTTGGAACGGTAGAAATTGCGAAGGGGCCCGGCGAATTTGGAGCCAGCGAACTCACCCAGACTCGGTGTAGAATTACCGAGAATGAACCCTGTTTACGTATCCTAGATATAGAGCTTTCCTCTACAGTGTCGAATTAGGACACTATTTTATGCGATAAAAAAAAACTCTTCCGATCTCTGTGTGAAATCATTACGGACCCTTTTGCTAATTGATTGTGATAGAATATTCTATTTTTGGATGATTTTCCTAATGAGAAGTAAATAGTTTATCCCAGATCTGTGTGAAATCATTACACTATCCTTCCGGGTCTCGTGATAAGCAAACGATAGAAGAGTCTGAACATTATTTTACATTAGCTTCAATTATCATAATTCCGGTTTCTTATTTTACGATTTCACTTGCATATTAAATTTCTAATTTTATGTTTACATTTTATTATTAGTCCTTATTTTTACAAAAAATTATACACTAATCCGAAAAATTTATGGATTTTGCAACCCGCCTTCGTTCATTGATACAATTATATGCAAATATTCTCTTGATTGCGCCCAAATCACAATCCTATTGTACTTAATGCTACGGTTTAGATAGATTAGAGAGAGAGACTGATTAAATTAAAAGATTAGACAGAGAAAGCGAATAAGAAATTTGTAGAAGTAACTTCCAAAGGTAAAATTTCAAGACGACTAGATCCCTTCTTACTCAACTCCCCTCCCAGGGGCGGCCGCGATACTCAATCCCTTTTCTCTCTATGCTTTTGTTTCTTAACAAAAATAACACAAGAAACTCGAGATAAGAGTTAGCTTGAAAAATAATGTGTATTTATAACTCTAAAATCGATTGCGTTAGTTTTTTTTTTCTTTCTTTTTACTATAGTTTGTGATATTTTTGGAATTTTTCCAAAGCTCATAACTTTATTTACTTTTGTTTTCTGTGGCGCAGAGTATAAGCAAAGTGAAATGCAATGCTTCATATTTAAACCATTGCAGAGTTATATTGAATATATTTTGAATAATTTTAAAAGTACTTAAAACTATTCCTTTTTGGAATTCTTAATGTATTTATGTTATTAATAATTAAAGTATTTATGTTGACTTTAATTTTAACACGCATCAAATAAGCAAATAAATGATCTAACAAACTAATAATTTACTGCACTTCAAGCAATTATCGTCAAAAAATTGTTAATAAAAAATAGAATTTAATCATTTCTCAAGCCATCCTCCCTAATAGTTTTCACAAATTTTAAAAATAAGTTTTGAAAGTTTTTATAAACTTTATTCTAATTATAAAAGAAAAATAATAAAGCTATTTGAACATTACAATTCCAATGCCAATAAAAAGATACGGAAACTAAAAAAAACAACATATTTTTCGATCGTGATTTTAACTTACATCCGGAATAGTGGTTAGTGACGCTGTACCGTAAGGCCTGGGTTCGAATCCCGGAGAAAACATGGATGTTTGTAAATGTATAGTGCCTTCGCGGCATGGGGTACTCTGAACAGCCGTCGAGCCGCAAGTCCTCTCGTGAGGTTGGTGCAGAGGGACGAGAGGTGGGAGGCCCCTGACCACCCCCAGGAGTCCTCCCTCAAAATTGAGGTGGAAACGAGCCGAATCATTCTGTCACCTGTATGGTGCTCAAAGCTAGGGCTAACGGCAAGCGTTACTCAGCTCTTTGCCATGATGAATTTCGTGTGCCTCGATCTGGCCTTTGCCGATCTGGTGGCATCAGTAACAACAACAACAACTTACATCACTCTCTGAAACAACGCGAAGGTTATTGACGTCGAACCGCATAATTTTGAACCATGGTTAAGTGACGAGGACGGCACCTGACCTTGCTCCCCCTCCCCAAACTCCCACACCAAACCAACCAATGTGAGGACTTTGAGCCACTCTAAATGTAACGTGCCTCAACCACTTTATATTCTTGGTTTTTAGTGACGCTAGTGCTTCTTTACGAAGAATTGCTCCATCGGAAAGTAGGGAATGAAGAAATACATTTCGAAACACGCGAAATCCACTAAAATATAGTACATTTATTAAAAAAATTATTAGGATAGTATAAATCTCTTCCGAGATCTAATGTTAAAGACTTAAATTAAATTTAAAGTTATATGAGCATGTAACATCTGCTGATGTAAAACTAGGAATGCATTATCTTTATTTGCTAATTCAGAGTAATTAGCAAATAAAGTATATCACACACACACACATATTTGTTTAACCATATTTTTACGAATAATTATTATTTGCAAGCTCTAAATAAAAATCGTTTGGTGTCTCCTTTGAGGAATTTCATTATCATTGTGGTATACACACTCTCGTTGCAAATATTTTTAAAATTTTCATAATTTTAGAGAAACACAGTTAAAACACTTTGTGAAATGGAAACATTGAACTTTGCTAACGATATTCTCATTTTATTCTTTCAGAACCAGAAATTATTTATTTCCAATAGAAAGTAAAGTTTATTTCTAATTAAAAAACTATATTTAACATATTCTTTTTGAATTTAAAAAATATATTATAAATGTAATTTATTATTAATAAAATAATTGTGTATAGAATACAACAATAACTAAAATACTTTATTGTATAGAATATGTAATGTAAATAGGTTTATATGTATATATATTTTCTTAAGTGTCATTATTCTTCATAATCAGCTTTGTTATCATATTCGTAACGATAAGAAAGAATTTATCCTTGATTTTCATTCGTTCATTCCTTATCACCTTGAAGGTCTTTATATTTTATAAAATATGTTAGAGAGAGCAAATTGTTATATTAAGAGGTCATTAACTTATAGTTATCGATAAACATAATCATAGGCTCTGTTGATATGTACAGAAACATAGAACTAAAACAAACCACTTTACTTTTATCTATTGTATAATTTATACGGTCGAAAGCAATATGTAAATTTTCATGTAAAATTTGCTCTAAAATCTTATATTAAAACTTAAACCTTTTGCAGTACTTAAATTTAAATCGTTTGTCATCTTTAAAATTCCATTCAAATGTTTTAATAATAACTCTTTTACTGATTATTTGAACAAAAAGATCTATTTTGTAAAAAAAAAAAAAAGTTAATGGGAATAAAATTTACGAGTATAAATTATAATACAAAAATTATAGTATATTCTGTAACAGGGGTCGGCAACCCATGGCACGCGTGCCACATGTGGCACTTGGAACAATCCTAAATACAACTGTGTGCTACTCTACAAATCTGCCAATTTTTGAGAAGTTGGTATTTGATAAATTTGGAATGGATCTTTTTGACAATCATCTTCGGAATTATGGACATTTAAAGAATTACGAAAAAATCTGAAAGATAACTCTATCTTTAGATTTATCTTTCAGATTTATTCAGATTCAGAATTTGCAGCTGTTTTGTAAAATATTGAATGTTATTGCTAGAGAGATTTAACTGACTGAAGAGAGAAAATTACATACACTCGGCTTTCCACTTTTGGTTGTGTACATATCTAACAAGTAAAAATTCTTTGCCCATGTGAAAAATATTTCGAGTCCTCAAAGAAATTGTTTAACAACTGAATGCTCAGAATCGTGTCCAATTGAAAGTCACACATTATACCCCTGATTTATCGATATGATGGTAGAGCACTAGATTCACATTAAAAATTTTATTTATCTTTTTATTTAACTAATGAAGAAAAATATTTTTTTTATATTGTCTGTTTTTTATCTTAATAAATATATGTTTAAAAATACATAATATACGTACAATTTTAATTAAAAAAAAATTTTGGTTGAAAAAACAGTTATATTTTAGGCTGTTTATTTTTATGTTAAGAAATATCTTTAAATGATGCAAAATTAATAGATAATAAATCTGTAAATATATATTATTGATTTCTATTCTCTAACTCTGCATGCATTATCGCGGGAATCGAAATATTTCAAAAATGTCCTACTAAATGGCCCATTGAATCCTATTGGTAGATTGGCTTGGCACACCACAGCTAAAGGGTTGCCGACCTCTGTTCTACAACGTGTTTTAAATCGTTAATATTAAAAACTTCTAAGGTATGACTGTAGTAATTTTCTGTAAGAAATTTTTTTAAAAATTGTTATTTTAGAAAAAAAAAATTTCCTCATTCTATAAAATCAAACAGTCGTAATTTTTTTTAAACATGTAATTTCTATATCTCTATTTCAAAATCAAAAATGTTACTTAGAACTATAAGTGTGTGTGTGTATTATGTAATGGGCTTTTAACAATAACATAATGTCATCATTAAAACATTTTAAAAGCAAAATATTCTTTTCTCTTTCTTTATAATTTTATGAACATTAATAAACTATTAATAAAAAACAACAACAATTCGCTGGATCGAGAGTTAACGTAATTCTTCGATTTTTGATAGATTTCCTCGAAAAAATCGTATCATTATAAACAATATAACACGTATCTTTTCTTTTTAAAGGGGAGATATAATAGTTAGGAATGTTATTTTGTATAAAAATAGCCTTCAAACCTAACAGTACTCTTTTAACCTGAAAGTAACCTAATAATAAGAAGAAAAATAAATATTACATTATTTTTGCTTCAATTAAACTTATATATGGTATAAAATGTGAGATGGTTTTTGGAAATAATTTCTTTTATTTTAACTATAAAATCTTGTGATTCGAGTCGACTTAGATCAGGGGTACTCAATCTTTTTTTCTGCTGGGCCGCATTCATATGCCAGCCATTTCACGCGGGCCACAACATGAGGATAAATGGGGGAAGGGGGCGGGGGAGAAATGCTTTAAGATCAAGATAACATTGAAAATTTAAAATGTGGAAAATTGATCATAATATTATAACTCCTGTTTTGCTTTTTTTAAAATTATTATTCTTTTTATTTTTGTTACTAACATTAAATTAGAAGCATTTAAGAAACACTCCTTCACAATTTATGCAACAGTAAACGGTTTCATATGATTACCAATAATATAACAAACTTCATGGAATGTCTTTGTTACCGCTGTGATATTACCACTGATAAAACACTTTGTTGCTGTCGCAAGGAATATTCAAGAAAAAGCTTATTTACACCTCTTGAAAGAGATCCTTGAGGAAAAGTGTCATTGAAGGATTCCTGTTTATTGGTATTTTTTTAATACAGTACTTTCGTAAAAAAAAAAAACGATTACTGATACATGTTTGTTTTTCACTACAAAATAGTCAACTTCTCAATCGTCGTGAAACCATATATTTTCTTCGAATATTTTCCACTTGAAAGATATGAAAGATAGTTAAAAATTAATTCCACCCACTGTTCATTCCACTGTTGTCTGTTATCACTAACCGTAACTGTCCAAAATCGAAAAATAATATGAATTCGTCCCCGTTCGATACCGACAACAAAAAGCAAAATTGATATATTTGATTTCTTGACAAAGAATTTTCCACCAAATTTTTTATACAATGTTCTTAAATAAGTGAATTTCTCAGAGACCGGGCCATTTAAAAAGGCTCGGCGGGCCGCAGGTTGAGTATCGCTGACTTAGATGGTGAAATTTTTGTTGCTCAAACAATTTTCAGAACTTATTTCGTAATTCGTAAGCGTATTGCTATGGAAATTTTAGATAATCCTTCATTTTTTATTATTCATCTTTTATTTCCGTTGAAAAAATTTTGTCCATTCAATGATTCAAACAAGTTCCTTTTTTTTTTCGAAGTCGATGAAACGAGTTTTTCTAACTTTTCTATCGCTTTAACCCTTTGTCTACCGACGGTACTTATAAGTACCACTCACTTTAAATTTACATAGAATAACCATTTTTACGAATACTCTGACGATACTTAATAAAAAAATTTTTTGAAATCCTCTCTTTCAAGATATATATCAGCACGGATTCTATGATGAATATTTTAGCGGGGAAGGTGAATAGTTTTATAGCAGAAGTTGCGTTTTCTGCTGACATTTTGTTCGGATTGCGAAGATTGTCATTTTTGTTCCGAAAAAGTAGTTAATGTCAAAAGGTGTCTTATTTTTTGTTTGTATGTTAATGAAGACCTTAGACAACAATTTGACTACTTATTTTAAGTGAACAGTATATGTAATTAATTTTACAGTTGAATAACTTTGTGGTACTTATAAGTACCGACAGCATACTGGGTGTTGGAGCACAAGAACTCAATTTTTTTCCCCGTCCGTATGGCTTATTGTTTTTTTTTTAAGTGTGTTGTAGAGTTTTCATTATACTGTATTTGTTTTATTTTTTTTTTTTTTTTTTTTTTTTTTTTTTTTTGCATTTTTTTTAGTTTGACTTATTTATTTTGCATTTTTATTGTTTTATTTTAACGTTTTTAAATTTTTGAACTTTGAATCTGAGTTTTTTGCCACACAATTAAATGTGAAATATCTATTCTATTTATTTCAAAAATTAACAACATTTTAATTTCTTTATGTGTTACTGAGATTCAACAATAACAGATGATTTTCAAGGGGCTTTTATTATTATTATTATTTCCTTTTCTTAGAATGTTTGGAGAAAAGAAACTCTGTCTTCAAGAGGCTTTGGATTTATTACAGAACTTACTATCTGAAATCAATGGTGTACTGACAGATGATTTTTCAGATAAAGTCCCAGCAAATTATCTGCAGGAATTTTCGCTAGATTCTTCAGATGACGATCAAGAGATTGAATTCAAGGTGCAGTAGTTCATGTCAAGAAAGTACAGCATTTCTTACCCTGGGATGCAATGCCTTAAAAAACATTCAATCGAAACCTCACTAAAAAAGGAACAACGTGTAATGAATTTCTGTGTATTAATGAAAAAAAAAAAACTGTTTCTTTGAATATCACCAAATTAAATTTATGTGTGAAAAAAGTAAATAAATTTTTTAAAGTTAATAATCTTTAAAAATAAATATTTTGTGCTGCAAAATATTAGTATTCTGTGGTTATTTAGCATTTTTAAGAGTTAAAACCGCGTTAAAAAAGCCATTCGATCTTTTCGTATTATGAGAATATTTTAGACATTTGTGGACTGACGGTACTTTAAAGTACCAATTTAATTAATTAGCTCTAACGAATTAAATTTCACCAAGTTGAGTATTTTATTTATGAGTATTTTATTATACATAATTTTCAATGCAGTGGTTAAAAAAAAAAAATATTGCATAAAAAATTTGCAGTAAATCAGTAGATAAAGGGTTAAAGAAACATCCACAGAGTAAGGCTCAATTATTTCATTATTTGCTAATATAACTGTACATTACTTCGGTTATTAATCATTAATAATAATATATGATATAAAACATAATGAAAAAACAACTATTTAATTCGAAAATAAGAAAGAAAACCATAAACACAAGAAATAAAATTTTAAATTTAAATTTTTATTTTATTACATAATCAAATGATACTTCTCTTATTACCGTGTTTATTCGAATCTAAGCCGCACTTTTTTCTCGACATTCATACGACTGAAAATCAGGTACGGCTAAGAATCGAAGACAAAAAAATTCGTTCATTGGGGGAAATAAAACATGATGCTGCCGGTTATACCCTTACAGGATCATGTCTGTGTTTAAAAGTTTTTAATACTGGTAAAAGAAATTAATTACTCTATACTTATTAGTGTTCATCTTTATTTTTTTAATTACGTAAATAATAATAAACCATTATTATATATTAATAATTATAATTATTAATAAACCATTATACACTGTTTTTTTAAAAAAATTTTCACAAAAGTGTGTTGAGAGTTTTGGGTGCGACTTAAAATCGAATAAATATGGTAATTTATTCCAGAGTTAGAGCATTTCTAATACAGTATTTCGCTTCAGTTGTAGCCCTCATGCTGCTTCGAAATGTGACATAAATAAAGATCAATAATCTCCGTAATTGGACAGTTGCTGAGATTTATCTTCTTTTTTTCGTTATGAACACAAGTTCACTTGATTATGAATACACGATGCCTGATTAATCTGTTTTATTAAAAAAAAATCCTTTATTTCTGAAAATGGGATTGATTGTTTATTGCATTTCAATACAACAAGAGGGCTATTTGTTATAGTCCTCACAAGTTTGAACTTCGATCAAATGACAAGAGCAACATCCTAGCCGCCATCCTACTTTCCCGCTAACGTGAGAACTTCAAGAATCGAGTGATTTAGCGTTACATCTACCCACCCACATGGCGTTGAAAATGTAAAGTACGGTATTTTGAATATTGTTTATAGATTATATTAATTTTTTTTTAAAAAAAAATGTCTTGAACCTATTAAACCTATTGCTCTCAACTTTTTAAAATATAATGTTCTCAATACTCCTTATTAAATTCTTTATTCTTTACATCAAAAAATCTCAACATCGACTTTGTTCAATGCATCATTTATTCTACTGGCGATATTGTCTAGGCTCATACTTAAGTGAGAATGTTTAATACAGGAGTAATGTTTACTTGAAATTAAACGAACATAAAATTAGGTATTGAAAATGCCGTAAGAGTTAAATTTTACCCTCACTTTGAACATATTTTTAATGGCTTTTTAAAAATAGTTTTTTCTCTGAAGAAGGGGTCCAGAGAAACATGGATGGGTAAAAACAGATCTAAGAGAATAAACGAGATTGGTTTTTATGATACATTTGGTGATCTGTGGAAAAGTTTTTATGTAGCCAGACTATCTTTTATTAATGAAAGCTTCCTAGGGTGAATTTTTGTCCATTTGATAATGATTATTATCCACTTTTATAGTATAAAAATTGAAAAATTGCAATAAATAAATATATTTGAGTTGAACAAATTCCCTTTCATTACTGTTTATTTAAAATTGTATTTCCTAGAATTTTGAGCTTAAAAAATAAATTCTGTTAACTGCTTGATTTGAATCTAAAATAATGTGTATACCGTTTTTTATTATTTTTTCCTTTCATTCGGCTAAATTTTTAGAATAATACTGAACAATTCAATATGAGCGCGCGCGCGCAACCCTCCTTTCCTATCTCCAACAATCAAAAAATTCCCCACGTTAATTGTTGAAAACTAAATCAAATGACGTCATATTACGTAATATGTGCCAGAGCTGTGCGTTGTAGAGGTCCTAACAGAGGTAAAAGTTGCATAACTAAATATTTATAAAATGAATTAGAAATTTTATCCATATTAATGATAGAAAAGTGACTCTATACTGCTCGCATTACACACTTAATTTATTTTTCTATAGAAATAAATTTAATAGAATTTGGAAAGGGAAATTTTTGAATATGGGATAAATCTCTTCAGAAACTACCAAAAAATATATTTAAGCTTTAGAAAAAGTCAATAACAGTCTTAATTGTATTTAATTATTTATTAAACTGTATTAGATATTGAACCATGAAGGCTGTTATGCACAAAGTACTATAGTGCTCTAAGACCCAATTCAGTAATTTAGCCATCGAAACAGTTCAAAATTACTATTATATGCAAGCATTGAGGAATAAGAGAATCAATTTGAAATTCTGTTAATTTTTGAGTTTACCGGTGGAGATTCTTTTTACTTCAAAGAAAAAGAACTTTAATGTTTTGAAAAACATTTCTATTCCCAATTAATGAACACATGTTTTAAGTATTTATATTTTGAGAAATGGCAGCATCTGAAAGAGATAAGTTTGTCTACTTCGCAAGAGCTGCGTCGTGGATGTATAACTTTGTGCTATTTGCTGACAGATTACACGTGAAAGGAATATTAACCAATCACAGTTCGCAATACACACACAGATATTTTTCTGGTCCTGATATCTTTCTGGTTTTGTAGGCCACCACGGATACTGTTTTACTTCAAAGGTGTCTGCGGTGCGAGTAAGTAGTGTAGTAAACTTTCTCTTGTAATAATTTAAATAGCACCCTTGATTTTTTTTCCCTTCTCGAGTTGCTTAAAATTGTTTTATTTTTCTAGCAACACCACAGAAAACTGGATACGCACAGGACGTTAAGCATCCTCTAGGACGGCTTTTCCGGACGCAGTACGGTAAGTTAATTTTCGCTCTGCAGTCAGATGTTTTTGATAGTGTTTGACACGTCGACGATTTCTCATGTGCGTTCATGAAGTTGACACTGGTTATAGCAAATATCTACTTAATATTGCTAAAATTGACCATCATATGGAAACTTATATTGATTTGACCAATACCTTATGGTTGCCAATAATAATACTATGCAATAATTTTATTATCTGTGAAATTTCGATTATATTTAAATAGATTTTTCATGCACATGAGCACATTTGATCATTATGTTAAACATTTGGTTCCTAAATCTGTTTTAACTATGCTCAGGTTTTTCTTACAAATAAAAATATGGAATTGAAGAACTGAGCAATTAGTACGAAATAAGAGGAAGTATAACGCTTTATATTACGAAAATGACACTAATCTTATCAAAATGCGCTTCTTTTCCCCATCTGTGTAAAGCATAATATTCCATGACTTGTGTGTGGTTTTAAATTTTTTAAAATTTTATTACAAAATGTAATGTTTCTCCAAAAGTTTTCATGTTTGTTTCACCTGAATTGCATGTAGGAAATTGTGTGAAAACATATGTTTGATCAACTATAGCTGATAAAAAAAATAAGGTTGTTTATTTATGTTGTGAAAACAATTATCTTGCGAAAATATTTTTTTACTTAAGAAATAGTCTAAAATGCATGTTTACTTGTAATAAATAGACTGACTTTAGATGGGTAATAAACACCATCTCCTAAAATTTGTTTAGAATAAATGTTATTGATTTGATATAAAAGGAACAGAGCCTTGATTGCCCAATTCAGAATCAAGTTGTTTGCTAATTTTTTTTTTTAACTAAATTTGATGTTAGGATGTAGAAGAATAAAATCTCTCATAATACCATTTGTTGTTTAATCAAAAAAGTTTATCATTTTGACATACTGTGAAATATGTGACAGTTTAATTTCTGTTTATAAAATATACTAACGGCTTGTAAAAATTAAATTTTATAAAAATTAGTTTATTTACTAATTAAAGCTAGAAATACTTCTTTAAAAAGGGTTTTTATATAAAATTTGAATTTTTTTTTCTTTTATTATAATTTGATCTTTTTAAAATTCATGGAAAAAATACAAAATATACATTTTCCATTTAGATGCATTTGTGGCAATTGGTAATGAACCAAATGAGCATATAATGCATTCATACTTTTATAAAAATTTAATTCCAGTTGTTTATGGTTAATATTAAAAATGTAATAAATTTCAAAATGAAAAATATTTTATTTGATTAAATGTGGGAGAAAAAAGGATTCACTTAGAATGTTAACCTAATTTTCATAAATTATTACTTGTTTTAATTATATTCAATAGGGGGAGAAACTTTTTTTTATATATAAACAGTCTTTAAGTTGTATCTTGAAATTAAAAAAAACAACAATGTTAATTTGGTACTATAACAGCTTAGGATAGTTGATAGGTAGCAGGAAACTTAAGAAATTAAATTATTAATTACAATATTTCATTGGCATGAGACATACACCCAGGAATTCCAGGGAACTAAAACTCTGATATCAAGTACATATTTCGGCTTTGCATCCAAAAACCTGACTTCACAAGGGGCTCTAATTTTCTGTTATGCTACTGTAATATTTACATTTGGTTACAAGCTATTCACACAGTTGAGTATTTCAATTCTACTGGATATGTTATTTGTGAAGGAGGTAAATAACCCTTCTTTTCGAGTTTTTCAAATGGATTGTCTTTCCATTCTCTTGGTAGTACCGCTGAAGACCTGCTGTGCAGTGGGATTGATGCGCGTTAAATATGTTGAGCCTCAAGCATCCTCCCATTAGTGTAAAGTAGAAGCTAGGAGAAAGGGTACCAGCTCAGGTGTCATCCTTGTCACTTGACCATAGTTCAAAAGTACAAGGTCTGTCGCCAAAAGCCCTCAAGTAGTTGAATAATGCAATGTTAATATTTACTCACTTGCTTCACTCTCTTGAGATAAGGGAGGTCTCTTCTTGCACTTTGAATTATAGGGTTCCTGACTCCCAGGTGGAATCCAGCATTGGTTTTCTCATAGACATTGTTTGTTTATGAAATGTCGGTTGAAAGGACCCACAATATTTTGAGGGTGCAAGTATGGGGATGTGAACAGCATAATGCTATCTGCATAGGGAATTTAATATTGGTAACTGTCCACTAAATTTTTATGTTGGGCATAACATGTATATGGTTTGATCAATTGTGCAACATGATTTTGATTTTTATAATTTGGTTCTGTGGTTGCTATAGTAATTATGACTTATTTTTTTTGGTTTATTTTTATTTTGGTAATTCTATTTTCAATTGATTAATTCAATTTTTTAAGAAGAAATTTTACATTACCATATTGAACGCTACTGTGGTATTAATGTTTTATTGTATGTTCTCCAAAATTAATGGATATCTTCAAAAATTATTGGAGAGTACCAGAATCTTTTTTAAATGAATACAAGGCCTCCATATTTAACAAACCAAAAGATTTATCAAATTTTTGCTTATTTTGTTTTCTGAACATTCAGATTTGGGTTTTTTTTTTTTCATTCTTAGTTAAGATTTCTCAATACTTCTTCCCTTGCATTACATGGCATGCTTAGAAAAGTTTTTTTCTTGATAAAGGAACTTTTCCTCAAATTTATAGAAATAAACTATTCTGATTTGTATATTTCGAGAAGATGAGTCAAGTAATCGAATGTGTAACACTCCACAAGTCGCTCATCTCCCTTTTAATCTCATTGGTAATTTCTTCTTTCAGCCTGTTATATTTCACCGTTCTTTAAGGAATTTCTGCCATTTTGAGAAATTTTAAAGATAATACCAGATGTATTTAATTGTACTGTCTTGACCTGGTTTATCAAGTTTTAGTTTTATGTTCTTTACAACTTGTTTTTTATTACTGGGCAATCATCTTGGATGTAAAACTACTTGGAGCCAGAAAAATTTATGTAATGGATAGCATATCAATATCAAATTGGTTCCATTAATTTTTATAATGAAACTTTATTTAAGTTTCATTCATGTTTCTCCAGGAAGTTATGATTTAATTTCCAGGAATCGGAATTTGGGTATTTTTCTTTAAACACAATCTCGTATTTGTTTTACTAAAGCCATTTATGAAATTGAGTATCTCGTTCATGATCTTCAAGATTTTAATATGTAGTACTTCTCTGAATTTGTGTGTTTTGTATTTGAGAGTATTCTTAGTTAAATAATTTTTGAGTAGTTTTAAGTTATCTTGAATCATGTTATAAATTAATACCTTACCAAAATGTTAAGTTAGAAATTCAACTAATTATTTTTTGCAAGGATTTTCAATTTCTTGATATGAAAACAATATATTTAATAAAAATGAATTATAGATTTTCTTTAATATAAATGTAATTATCTATAAAGATTTTTAAAGAACATTAGTATAACAGTAATTAGTAAAATTGAACTAATTAGATATGTTAGTGAAATTTTCCCCTATTTTCTTCGATGGTTAGCTTAGAAGTTCTATTGTATATTTATTTTTGAATAGTTTTGCTCTTGACTTTCAGTGTACTGTACGACTTGGCTTGAGAATCGACCATGGATCTGGACGCGGTTCATGATATGAATTCCTTCAGTGACCAGACGATGATGCCTGTTCACAATAACATCCTGGAAGAAAGTATGCCTTATGAAGCTGCCTTTAGTTATGATGAGTTGTTTCCATCTCTCCCTGAGAATGAATTAAGACCCGAGCAGCCTGCTGTAGATATGGGACAATGGACTCAGAAAATGAAAGTGAAATCATCAGTTATTACCCAGGTATATTATTTAAGTCAGTGAATTAAAATAAAAATCTAGATATGTCATTTAAGAAGTTAAGAGACTAGATTTATGAACTACTAAAAAAATTAGTTTTAAATTTCAAAGTTTTAAATCCATACAATGAAAATTGAAGGCTAAAGTAAAATTACTTTGTGGGAGATAGGTTATATAATTCTGATTCAATTGATTTGTGGAGTTAATAGAAAAGTTTTCAATTGGCAAGCAGATGAACAAGATCTAAGAACATCTATTCTTGAATCTAGCTTTTAAAACATTCAATGAGCCAAGCTTAAAAGATAACTTAAAGAGAATTTCTTGTCTTGTATGCCATATTTCCTGGCTTTTTAAGACACATGAGCATGTAAAATTTACTGTGATTTATGTTGGAATTTATGAAAGAATATTTGGATCAGAGATAGAAAAGGTTTAAAAGGCTTGTACATATAGGCTTGTATTTTTACATAAAAAAAATAAACAAATATTTTGTCACTTGTTCATAATAGAATTAGAGAAATTTGTCGCGTCACTACTGCTTAAAATTATATGTGCAGTTATTTTCACTTCGATTGTTTCTATTACAGAATTTATCACTTTCCTTGTGCATAATGTTGTCTTCACTTCAATCTAAATACATAGTTAATTCCCCCCCCCACACACACACACATGTTGCAAAGACTTTGATAGTCTCGCTTTAAAAAATATTTACTATTTTTATTGATGAATCAACTTGCATCTTAGAGGACAATTATATCTTCAGCCTTTAAGATGCAGGTTGATTTTAAGATATTTAGAAGTAAAAGAATCTTGGGGGCCAGGAATAAAAAAAAAATGTGTAGTTAAGTCAACCTAAAGAGTTATGTAAAATGATCCATATGTACTGAATAATATAAAATATAACCATTTTACCATCTAGATATTGAATAACTTGAAGGATTACTTTTAACATGAAGCATGTTCTAAAAATTTTTGAAACTTACTTTAAATACAATAAGTTCCATATAAAAAAAATGTAATATTTAAAGTTGTATACTTACATGTTTAAAATAAAATATTATGTTTTAATATATATATAAAAGCTGGTATACCCGTCCTTCACACGGGTGAATTGAAAAATTAAACAATACAGATTGAAGGATAAAGAAGTTTTTAATGAGCTAATTTTACGTGAATTTCAAATTAAACAGGAAAAAAAGCTTTTTGCATATCTCAGCCGAACAAAAAGAAACATGTTTGTTAAATTTTATTTATAACTCCCCATAACTCTCTTGTCGGTTGATTTTTGAAAACCCCTTCCTAAGCTGATCTCTGCTCAGCAAATTAACACATTGTTACACATTTTGTGTAATGAATGCTTAAAATAGTGTAAATTTATATCTGGAAGTGTAACGCATTAATATTACTTTCTGTTGGCAAGATTTTAACATAAAATAAATACACCACCTCTCCCTTCGAAATCTAGTTTTATTCTGAAATAAAAAAAAAAAAATGGTGTTTACACTGATCAAAGGAATAAATTAAAAGCGAGTGCACAATAATTCAAAAGAAAAGGGAAAGTTTTTCTTCACACATAAAAGATGGATATATGCTGTCGCTGGCTTTTTTGCAGATACAGAATCTTTTCCTATACTTGACAATTATCGTTATATTTTGGACACTTCACACAATATCTTTATAAATTATAGCCTATGTGTTATTCTGATGTATAAGCTATATTAATGTAGTGTTTCATTAAAATCTAATAAATTACTTTTGTGTGAAAGAATAACAAACATCCATCCATACATACAAACTTTCATGTTTATGGTATTAGTAAGGATATATATATATATATTCACACAACAGAAAATTTAGATATATGACAAATTTATTTTTGAATCATTTAACTCGGTGGTCCATAACCCTCCATGCATCAAATGGTACCTGGGCTGCCAAAGGAACAAATTATTTCCATTTATTTTACTGTAATGTATTTCTCTTGGGTTTATGCAAATTTCCATGGCTTCTATGTTGTGACTTTCACTTTAAATTGCATGTTAAATCATTTTATATTCATTTTCGGTATAACTTTATTTCATTCTGAAGGTATATTTAAGTACAATTAAATAAAAAAAAAATTTGAAATATAAACATCCTACCCCTTCCTAGTGGTCCACGTAAAATTATCAAATGTTGTCCGGTCCTTAGACAATAGAAAGGTTGGAAAGTACTGATTTAACTGGTTAAAAATTTTTTTTCTAATCTATTGATTTGGGGGATTTTCATATTTTACTACAATAACACAATTGCAAATTAGTTTTTCTTAGTCTTAGTTCCTTGTTATGTATTTTATTATATAATCTTGCTAAATTTAAAAATCCTATAATTTAAAATGACACTCTACTTGATAATGTTAATTACATGACTTTTCTTGGGTTTTTATTTTATTTACTGTGTTTAACTTAAGTCCTTTAAGACTTGTTATACATTGAAATGGATATTTTTTCTAGTTTTCCTTAAAAATAACTAGTACCACGATTTAAAATTATCCTTTAAATTAGCATCGAATAATATATAACTTTTATAATGTTTAATACTGTGTTGTAACTTAAGTTACTACGAATATTCTGAAGGATCATCTTCCAAAAGGGACAGTTTATAAAAATTGGTCTTTTAGTGATTAAATAGAATGTGTGTGTATTTTAGGTGTTTCGTGTACCAGTTGAAGAAAGAAAGTTTCGTGATATGAATAGTCAGCGCTTTGGTGAACAAGGAGAACAAGCAAAGATCTGTAGTGATATCATGCAAAAGACAGGAGCGCATATTGAAATAAGTTCATCTAAAGATCAGAGCCTCACTATCTTGGTCACTGGAAAGGAAGACTCAGTACTTAAAGCACGTCGGCTGATTGTTAAGGAACTTCAGACGCAGGTGAATGTTTAAATGTTATACTTTTAAACATTTAGACTAATTTTTAAAAATAATAATAATGAAAACTGTAATGAATTGTGAAAGAGTGTTTGAAAATGAATTTCTTCTGTGCTTAAGTGGCCAAATATCGCTTGTTAAACAGTTAATGCTTTATTAATGTTTGATAAACACCTTATTTGGATTTGGGTGTAGTACATTACCAAAGTTTGTTTTAAGAATTGTTATTGAAATTTTGAACATTTAAGATGCCTTCCCAAAGATGTTACAGATTAATTGTATAAATAAGTTTTTTTTAATATATTAGGAATATTTTTTGTTTTTAAAAAACTATCGAAATCAGAAGCTAATTTTTTTTCCCCTATTGCTTGTTGCCAGATACTTGGTCTGTAATTTGAAGAATCAAATTTTTGGTATTGTGTAGTGTGAACCAAAGCATATATATAAATTTTTCTAGTCCATAGTATGTATATTGGTTTTGTTTTAATTGTTATTTGTATACTTAGGCTCTTATTTCAATCTCCATCCCCAAAGAACACCATCGCTTTATTCTTGGAAAAGGTGGCAAGAAATTAACTGACTTGGAATTAAGTACTGCAACTAAAATCAGTGTACCGCGCCCAGATGAAAACTCGGATTTAATCAAAATTAGTGGTACAAAGGAAGGTATTGATAAAGCTCGCCATGAAATTCAATTAATATCAGATGAACAGGTAAGCATTTTATATATATTTTGTGGTTTAGTTTTCTTAATATTTTGACTTTTTCTTACATTTATTTTTCTATTTTTTGAAATTAAAATTTATATTATTATTTCTAGATACGCTTATTTTAGCTTATTAAAGGCCTAAATTTTTAAACTCATTTTTGATAAAATTTAAAATTATAATCTCTGTAGAATTTTAAAAGTTTTTGTCTTTCTTATTCGATGCTTGTTACACCTAATATTCTTAACTTATTGACATGATTGAATTCAAATTATTTTTAGAATTTTAGTATCACAATTGTTACCCTTTGATTCTATTTATTGTAAAATGGAAACTCTTCATTATAATAATATCTGACCTACCAATATTATAAGAGTTTCCCAATGTTAGTCCCATTTCTCTTCCCGAAGCTATTTTATTAAGGGAGGATAATTTGAAGATCTTCTAAAGATTAAAAACCAAATACCTATTATAATTTAACATATATTGATAGAATTGTGATCTTGATTTAAAATAAGTATGTATAGAAAATGTTGTGTATTCTTGATTAGAAGTAAATTCAAGACCATCAAAAATGTCCTTATTTGAAAAAGAAACTTTATATTTTTATTTTTGTTTGAATAGAGTATAGAAAATCATGACACAAAATCAATGTGATACTGAATGAAAGTAGAATAAACTTCTTATACTTACTTGAAGAGGTTGCATTTAAATCATAGACAATGTACAATAGTATATTTAAAAATTTTAATATTTCACATTCTTGCTGTCAATAGTGAATGATTACTTTTTGGTCTTATACCAATGATTTCGACCTGCAAATCAAAGCAAGATTATCTTGTTTTTGTAAATGAAATGTTGTGCTCATGTAAATTAAGATACAAATTACTTTCATATTTTATTGAATTTTGAAAAGGGTGAAATTAATGTTTATTGCTCATACCTTCAATTGTACTTCGAAGGTTGTTATAAAATTTCCTTTTTCTTTTTACTAAAGTCATTTTAGGAAAGAAATCAAGCCATCAATGTTGGTATTTCTTAAAATATTTCTAGAAAAATGTGACAAAAAGATGTCAAAAGCTATGGCTTTCAGAATAACAATACTATTAGCAAAAGAATAAAAGAAATTCTTAATAAGACATGCTAAAAAACCCAAAACAAAGTTCTCGGTAGAAATGAATAAATCACTTTTGGGATGCAGTAGAGCTGTATTGATATGGTACTAATATGATTTTGCTGAAGAAATGTTCTTAATGTTTTAAATCATTAGAGCACCATTACCTTCATATATACATATGTAATAAGCTAGAAAATTTTCATAGATATATTATTGATCACTAACATCTTACAGTACTGATGATGCTCCTTATATCACTGACAAGACAAATAGCTGCTTAAAATTAATGAAAATGAGAATTCACAGAAATCCTATTTGTGTATTATTCATAGGGGAAAATTTGGTAGGTACAAACATTGTACTTGTTCTGAGTAAGGTATTATAATAAATTAATAAAAAAATGTGTTGATGATATAAAATCTAAAGCCAAACACAAATATCTCTAAGCTATTATGTGTAAAATAAAATACAGACTACAAGTCCTTTTCTTCATACTGAAATACGGTGGCCTTTGAAAGAGGCTGCTTGAAAAGATTTATGGAACTATTTGATAATTTTTTTTTTTTTTTTTTTTGACAAATCTAAAACAAAGCCTCTGTTAAATGGTCAATAATAAAGGGTTGTTTAGTCAATATCTTAGACAAGCTAAATATATTGACTTCAAAAACAAACTTCCATGAATACAAAGATGTTCAAAGTAAAAATATTTGTCAGTTTCAAATGAAAGGACATTCAGATGCTGTTCATATTTATAATGATATATTTCCAAGATTTCAAAATAAGTTTTTCTGTACATAGTATAATTTTCAAATAAATTATATATAATCATTGGTTCTTTTCTGTATGTGTTCTATGAAGTTTTTTTCTAATGGATTCTTAATAAGAATGTTGCTGTGTTGGAAATCTATGGATCTAATGAAAAGAGAATGAAGTGACCTAATTTTAATCTCCAAATCATAAGCACTTGTTTTACCTATATAGCAGCCAATATCCTTCTTGCAAATTCTTCCATTTAGATTGGGACCATTTTGAAACAATGTATTTGACTTAACTGTCTCAAGTAAAATTTACGATTCTTCAATACATTTTTCAATGGTCCAAAGATGTTAAATTAGATTTTTTTTGTAGAAAGGAATAAATACAAGTTCACAAATATTACAAAACTTGACTAATAATCCTGATATTTGGTTTCTTTTACATTTATTGACGTATCATATTTAGCGAATTTTAATGTTTCATCAGCTCAAAAAATGTGAAACTATGATGCTACTGTATTTATTATTGTTGACCTAGAAATTGTCTGCTGATTTTAGATTTTTTTTAATTCAAAACGAATAGATTTTCTTTCCTAGTTGTAGTCAGTATTAGTGAATTTGTTTCAATTCAGTGCCAAGAACTGTCAGATATATCGGGTTACTCAAAACCATTTATTACTAATGCAAGGGCATGGCTTTATGCTGAGACAAATTAAGTAACCAAATTAAACCAGTTTTGTAAGAACTGTTACCATATTCAAGTGAATTCAGATTTTGTGCCATAAATGATTTGTTGCTAAAAAATCGTAACTGGATATTGCGAGATGAGACTGAAGCAGACTAAACTAGAGCCTGATATAAAATTTCTGAGACAAGCATTATATATTTGGGTCTCTGGAAATTAACTACTTTCATCTAAAGGCTGAAAGAAACTTTGAAATTAAATAATTCTCAATTAAACTATTATAAGAAATTTTTAATAGTTATTTTGTACCTGAATTTAATTTCAGTTTTGAAAGTTGACTTATTAATTTTCTTGTGTGAAGAACAAGTTATTTGAATGTTAAAAATGTATCAAATTTTTAGAAAGGTTTTGGTAGGGTATGATAAAAAAATAGATGCATAATGTTCTTTGTCTTTATGATGGGCTTCAAAATTATCTTTAAGAATTGAACCTTTTTACCTCTGAATATCTTTTCTTTAAAAAAAAATGGATGTTTTTGAATTTTTCTCCTTGTTTTTCACTAATTTCTTTTCCTTTTTCTAGAGTAAATTGGCATTTGAACGTCTGGTAATACCCAAAATGTATCATCCCTTCATCTTTGGACCTTTTAATGAAACCCTTAATCAAATGATCAGTGAAACTAAAGCTAGAATTAATATTCCTCCTGCATCTGTAATGAAGGATGAGCTTACCATTGCTGGTGAAAAAGAAGCTGTAGCTAAAGCAAAGGCTAGAGTTCTTAACATCTATGAAGAAAGGGTAAGTAATTAGAAAGCCTAATGTCTTAATTTATATTGATTTATTAAATCCAGTGTATCAGATTTATTCACGTGTTTTATTTGTATATTAAAAGAATTTTGTTTATAGTTAAATGTTTTAACTTTTTTATATAATTAAGTGACAAGAATAAAATAGAAACAAATGAAAAGTTTAACTTCAGAATGTTAGTATTCTATTTGTTTTTTCAAACCATCTGTTTGAAAATATTAGAACCACCTGAAAAGTAATGTAATAAGTAGAACAAAAATAGAGAAAGTTTTAATGGAACTCTTAGATTTTTTTTATAAAAAATCAAAGCATTCATGTTTCCTATGTTTCTAAACGAAGCTATTGAATTAATTTGGAGGAATTTATGTAATTTTGAATGAGCCATTTTCTGAATAATCCCCCATCCTTTTTTTAATGTTAAGAATCTAAATCTTATTCTTAATTCATTTAGACAGGATGGAAACTTAAAGCATGTCCTTACAGATTATCTTTAAATTTCGAATTTTCTATGAACACACATATTTTCTACAGATGTCTTTAGGAATATATAATTTTTTGCAGTGTAAAGAAACAAATTTATTTTTAAATGAATTTTTTCAGAAACGAAATTGTCAAAGTGTATCTGTCGAAGTTCCTAAAAATCAGCATAAGTACATCATTGGACCACGTGGACAAACCATTCAAGAAATTTTACAGGAAACTGGAGTATCTATTGAAATGCCTCCTCCAGATATGCAATCTGATACTATCACTTTGAGGGGTGAACAAGCTAAATTAGGTCCTGCTTTGACTTTAGTTTATTCTAAGGTTAGCTTTGATATTGGTTGTCTTTTAGGTTAGTTCTTAAAAATATTTTTGTATTTATACTTATTTTTTTCCTCTTTTATTAGGCTAATAGTGTTAAAACTGAGCACATGGATGTCCCTAGTTGGTTACACAAGTATATAATTGGCAAGAAAGGTGCAAACATTAAGCATATGACTCAGGATCTTTCAAAAGTATGAATTCTATTTTTTTTTTTATTTTAGTCTTAGGTTAATGTGTGTAAATTTAAGTAGTTATTGTCTATTATACCAGAAAAGTAAGGATTGAAAACGAATAAATGAGTTGCTGGTCTTTCATTTAAAAAAATTAAAATTTTGATATTAAGAAAAATAAACACACACACAAGAAAAATAGCAACATGTTGCAATGATTCTTATCTACAAGCATATTTTGTTTAAAGAGTGCATTTATTTTTAATCTTGGGTTTCCAATGTGTATGTAAATAACTCAAGTTGAAAAAAGAAATGGATTTCTTATTTTGGAGTTAGTGATTTTTTAATTTATTTTTGTGTATAGTTAAAAATATTAGATTTATTTCAAAGATATTATAAGTTCTATTATTGCATCAAATTAATTTGAAAACAATGACTTAATGTCTTTTTTTTTTTTTTTATGTATGAGTTAATAGATTTCCCAAGTAATAAGTTGCATTCTATTAACACTTTTAAATATTGAAACTGTAATGAAATTTTAACATGTGTGAACTTTTAGGCATATCTATAATATTGCACTGAGACTTAAAATGGGTCCAAAATTAATATTTCTATAAAGTGTTTATCATACGAATTATATATTTTAGTTTTTTAAAAAATATTGAAGGTTTAATACTTTTGTGGTATTTAAAAAACAGCTGTAATTTATTTTTAAACTCTTACAGTTGTATTTAAAAGCATTCACACACAGATTTATCTTGCATTATGAATACCTGTCTACATAAACTAGTTGTAAAACTATTACAAATGGAATGTTTAATTCTTGCTTTTATTTAAGAATTGTAATCTCATATGGGTGTACTTTCATACAAAAGTTTTTAGGAATGGGGGGAAAAAACACCAACATTAGAATATCTCCCGCAAAGTAATTGCCTGAGGTGTTTATTTTTTGAATATTTATGTATGATCAAAGTACACTGTTTATATTCTTAAGAAATGGAAAATACTTACAATACAATATTTTCAAATTTGTCAATTTACTTTAATGGGCTGAATGTGAATTACTTTACAAGTTTACTAATTACTTTACTGTTTGAAAATATTGAATTTTACAAATTCAAAGCTTAAAATTATAGAAACTGGCATATTTTTTTTTCTTTTTTTAATGAATATTCTGTATAAGTCTTTTTAAATTTGTCACATTCATATGTGTAAAGTTACTAATTATAGCTTTGTTACCATATGTTTCTCAAAATGTTCGACATCAGCTTTAAAAATGTATAATTCTTAGGTTCAAGTTGATTTTACTGATGAGAGCATTAAAGTTGAAGGCCCACCTGAAGAAGTTAATGAAGCTTGCAAAAGACTAAGAGAAATGATTGACAACTTGCGAAAGCAAGTTGCTTATGAAGAAGTCAAAGTAAACCCCGCCTTCCATCGCCATATAATTGGAAAGAATGGTTCCAACAGTTAGTATCTTTAGTACTTTTTTTTATTTTGCATTTTAGTTGCAAATCTACCTGATTATTTCTGAGGAGAAATAAATCACACATGACTGTGTATTTTTTAAAAGAACTGATTTGTTATAGTTTCCTTCCATTTTTTGGAATTTGTACTAAAACTCTTGAATTATTAGCAAATGACTTAATGATTCTAAGTATTATGTAAAAAAGACTATATTTTTCTATAAATTTTGAAATAAGTTTTTGCCAACTATAAATTAAGTAATTTTTTTTATATTTGTGAATTCACACACATTAATTTACTTTACTGTTGACTAAGTGTTCTTGTGTAAATAAAAATAATTTGTTCCTTAAAAATAAACCTAAATGTCTGGAAGTTTCTGTTTTTAAATTTTTATTCACAAATGGCTTAAAAATATTTTAACTGCATGATTAAATAATATAAATGTTACTTTTAAAAATTCATACTGCACAAAAGGTATAATTTAAAGGCATTCAATTTCTTTCATTGTTAAATATGATTGATTACAATATAAATTTTTAAATTTGTTATTGATGTACTATTGATATCTAATTTTCTTTCAGTTAACAGATTAAAAGAAGATACAAAAACCCTAATTAACATTCCATCCGATAATGAAAATGATGTCGTTCGTATTGAAGGAGCTCCTGAAGGAGTAGCTCAAGTTAAAAAATTGCTTATGGAAATGGTTCATAAAATGGTATGTTAATATTTATGTAGGAGATTCTTTTTGATCAATTTTTAGAGTTTTATACTGAATAAAATAACTGATTATGATTTTTGTTACTTAAGTATACGATCTATGAAATGTAAAAATGGAATAACCTGTAATTTTTTATTTTATGTATTTTGTTCCTTTTTTGTCAACTGGTGGTTTTAAGCATATCAAGACTTCTATGTGAATTATTTTTAAAATATATTTAAACTTATTCAGAATTCCGTCCAGTTTTATACAATGCTAACAAAAGTATAGTTTTAATTTTTAGGCCACTTATATTTAACAACTAAGCTATCAATCTTGTGTTGAATCTATTAAATATAACATTTATCATGTGTGTAGAACTTAATTTTTCAAATGATTAAATATTAGCAAACTCTATTCTATAAGCTAGTCATAAAACTGAGCTGATTGAAGTAATTAACTGAAAATAGATTGAATAAAATTCTTTCAAATTTTCAAGTTTGCTTGTATAGATTTGATAAATAAAGCAGTGAAATTTTTTATAAAATTTATCAGTTAAAGATTTTTTATAGTTAAGAGTGTGGAGACTATATTTGTGTAAGATTGATCATATACAGGTTGAAAGCTATATATATATATAATATAATGTATGTATATATATAATTTTATTTATTTATTTTTTTTTTGCTGTTAAATTTAACCATTTTATTAACTGTACTCATAAATACTATCGGATGCTTGGACACATAAATACACTCCTTAAAACACAATGTTTATTAGACTCAAACATGACCAGCAACAAGTAGGCAAGTTAAGTTATTTACAAAAGTCGAAGTATATATACATGAAAATCTTTGTATCTTCACTTCGTTTCACAAGTGGCTAGGGACATCCCATCGCTGCCACATGGCTCCCCAATGCAGTCTGGAAGACAATCAAATGGAAAATCTTGGCGATTTAGCTTTACTTCAGAAAGCTGAAATGCTGGTTTCAATCTGTCAATGCTTTATCGTCTGCTTATGAGGTCAGACTTGAATCGTAAAGTGTTTAAGAGTCCTAGATAGAACTAGATGTGATCCGCTATATTGAGGAACAAGAGATCTCTTTATTCTATCCTGTCAAAGAAAAACACAAGTACAGTTAGTTAATTCCTTATGCACAAAAATGTTCTTCCTACCATGTTGAGAAATAAGAATAGATCATAAAGACCTAACTTTGCTTTGCAAAGTTTCTAGAAAATCACTAGTTTCTATATTTGTAACGTTAGAAAAAAAATTCGCCTGGCAAAGTTATTGGTTTGCCATATACCATCTCGACAACAAAACACTGTAAAGGATCTTTTACTGAAGCTTGAATGCCTAGTAATATCAAAGGTAAAACTGGCATCCGCCTATCTGTTGAATGATTCCGAATAACACTCTTAAGCGGTCTGTGTAATCTCTCAACTAAACCATTTGATTTAGGATAAGGTGTAGTATGTATAAGTTTAATACCAAGAAGATTTGAAAACTCTTGGAGTAGCATACTCTCAAATTGCCTTCCCTGGTTCATTGTCAGCCTCTCAGGAACACCAAATATAGAGATCCAGTTGAAAAAAAAAAACTCATAAGCAACGGTTTCTGCTTTTATGTCCCATAGAAGTATAACTTCAGGCCACCGGGAAAAACAATCTATGCATGTTAAACGGTAAGTATAGCCTCGAGAAGGAAGTGGTCCTACTAAATCAATATGAACATGTTCGAATCTTTGACGAGGCAAAGTATATGAGCCAGGAGGACTTACCGCATGTCGATGCACCTTACCTCGTTGACGTGCTATACAACAAGACCATTCAGCAACTTCCTTCTTGTAGTCCAGCCACATAAAACGTTCTCCAATCAACCTCACTGTAGCTTTGACACCAGGATGCGATAAACTATGCAGTGTATCAAAAACTTTACAACGAAACTCTGGAGGAACGTAGAGACCCCATCTCCCTTGTGCATCATCACAGAAGAGTTCTACAACCATGCCTGGAACCTTGACAAAATTTGATTTTTAAGATTTGTTACGAGAATTTAAACCAAGAAGTTCTTTATCCGGTAACTGAGCTTTAGCAAACTATATAATCGATTAGAGACAGCATTTCAATCCGATACTTTGAACAAACTATCGGCTACAACTTTAAGTGAACCTGAAATGTACTGCACATCCACTTTAAACATGCTTCAATTGTCAGTAATTAGTGTTGCTGCCAAATTTTTTAAATTTCATTTATTTCAAAATAATTAATCTTAATATGAACTTGCATTTTTCTGATCAAAATTATAATTAAAGTGCATTAATACATTTTGATGTACAATTGCATGCATTTTATTTAAAGAATTATTACTTATTGTAGGAAAATGAAGTATCCAAAGATCTTGTCATTGAGCAGCGCTTCCATCGAAATATTATTGGTGCCAAAGGTGAAAAAATAAGAGAAATTAGAGATAAATTTAATCAAGTAAGTATTCCTTTTTTTTATTGAATAATTAGATTTCTTAGTTTTCATTAATATGAATCTTTATGTAATGATGCCTTAATACTTCCAGGTAAATATTACTTTCCCTGAACCTGGTTTAAAGAGTGATAAAGTAACCATCAGAGGTCCAAAATCAGATGTTGATGCTTGTTATAAATATTTGCATCGGATGAATGAAGATATGAAACTTACCAATTTCAGTGTAGAAGTACCAATTTACAAACAAAATCACAAATTTATTATTGGAAAAGGAGGAGCAAATATTAAAAAAGTAAGCTTTTGCTGCAAATTATAATTTTAAAATTTAATATTTTGTCATTTCATTTTTTTCACTTTCAATTGTTTCCTTCTCCCCTCCCCTCCCTTCCCCTTCTTAAAATACATTAATAGAGTGTATTTGAATTAATTTGATATTGGCAAATTAACACTTTCTTTTCAGGTTATTGTTAAAGAATCATAAAAATATAAAGTTGATCCTATTTAATTTTATTACATATTAGCTGAAGTACATCTTTATACAAGTAGGTAACTTGCTAAGCTAAACTTGTGTGTGAGAGATTAGAGCCCATGTCCAATCTGGTACAAGACATATTTGAAAATTTGCTTAATGATGGCCTCTTAATACTTATTTTAAATCTCCAGTGAATTTTTGAGAGTATTTCTGTGATGCATTCAAAAAAGGATAGTAATTCTATAAACAACAAATGAATAATTATGAAGATCTCTAAAAGTAGACTGACATGTGGAAATATATTCCATGATCATGCAAAGCTATTTGCCTGTTTATCCTGTGTTTAAGAAAGAATTTTAAAGCTTGCTTATTGATTGTAGGTTTCATACAAATGTGCAAATTGATACATTACCAGTCCTTCCTAAAAGAAGTCAGAATGTTCATTCCACATATCATGTGAATTCCATATCATTTGAATCAATGGATTTTTTTTTATGGAAAAATTGAAATTGATGCATATCATATGTAAAAAATTTGTCAAATTAGCTGATTTATATACTTCAAATAAAATCAGTACTTATTTAAAAAGTACTTACTTGGATAGTGCAAGAATCGTAATTCTCTAATGCTCTAAGAGCTTGGCAGAAATATACAAAGCATTGAGTTTTAAAATTAAAGCAAGTTTTTAAAAATGAGTTGTGCATGACCCTTAACTTCATTGTAACATTTCATATGTCTGGTCCTTTTTGGCTTTGTGCTATACCACACTTCACAAAAACTCTGCTTAGTTTATTCAGATAAATGAAAGGAAAACTATTGTCAGATAAGCAATCAGCATGTACTGTTAACTACAATGTGTTAAACTGCAGTTTATAAAATCATCAGAGCGACTAAATACGAAGTAATCTTAAACTGAAAGAAATTATAGCATTAATTCAAATCAAAGTTATCTAAATCAGATGAAATTAGCCTAGCTTCAACAAAACTGCCATAAACAGTTCCTCATAAAACCTTAATGATGGAAAGATATCTTATTCTGCTAATAGCTCCTTTTTCTGTATTAATTTCTATTCAATGTGACAGTAATTCATAAAGTTGGTAATAAATGCAAAAGTGAACTGAAAATAAGATCCAAACAAATGTAAAATTTATATCTGAATCTTAAACTAAAAAAGAGAAATAAAAAAAAAATAATAGTTTAAAACTATCTAAATTGCATTAAACAAAAATTTAGCTTGGAATTACTGAAAAACAAAGCTTCGTTTTGATTGACTAGCATTCAAAGTGTAAAAACAGAAAAGTGCAAGGTTGTCAAAATTAAAATGTAACCACTGAAAAAATATATTTTTGCAATGATCTATTTGAAAAACAACTTAAATATTCTGCCACTAAGAGCAGCAAATGTAATGAATATAATAAAATCATGTTATCTCCAAAAGAAATTAAATGGAGAATAATTTGTCAGGTTCAGAAATAAGTATAGCATATCATCAAAGCTATGAAAAATAGCTTCAAAAATTAAATTTTCAAAAATCTGAAGGGAATTTCAAAAAATTTCAAAGTGCCAACCAGTTAGTTTTAGAGTATCACATTTCTTTTTTCAGTTTTAAATTGGTCTTCCAGTTTTTGTACTACATGACACATGCAAATTTGTTTTAATACTGTATATTTGATTGGTAGTTGCTAAGAAAGGAAATTTTTACTTGTTCATATTCAATCTATCTTTTTAAAAGAAATAAATTCATGCTGAATAGCATTAGTTTTTTTAACTATAGAGTAATTCTTAATAATCATTATTTAGTTTCTCTTCAAATTTTGTACTTTTTTAAAATTCCGTTAAAGGCTTTTTTTTGGATAAATTTATTTATTTTTTAATTCCCCCCCCCCCTCCCTTTTAAAAAAAAAACTTCATTTAAATTCTTTCATGAACTATAAAATCACATTGATCAAATATTAGAACTGGATTTTTCATATGAAACGAACATAATGTGTTATTTTATATTGTTTTATATTTTCTAAAACCTATATTTTACATTTAAAAATTAAATTGTTTTATTATAAATGATCAAAGTTTGTCTTAAGTTTTATTAATAATTAAATCTCTTTTTTAGATTAGAGATGAAACAAATACCAAAATAGATCTTCCAGCTGAAGGTGCAGAATCTGATGTTATTATAATTCGCGGACGTAAAGAAGATGTTCTTGTTGCTAAAAAGAAAATTCTGGAGATTCAGGAAGAATTGGTATGCACCTATTTTTATCATTACGAATGAAGCTAGATTTAATTTTTTTTTTGCTTGAAATAATTTTCTGTGTTTTTTTTTTTTTTTTTTTAGGACAATGTTATTACACAAGAAATAATGATACCTGCTAAACATCATAATGCTATTATTGGTACAAAAGGAAGGCTTATTCGAGCAATTACCGAAGAATGTGGAGGTGTTACAATTAAATTTCCTACCGGTGGTACTGGTAGTGACAAAGTTTCTATTCGTGGACCAAAAGATGATGTAATGAAAGCAAAAAAACGTCTTCTTGAAATTTCTAGTGAGAAGGTAATAGAATAAATGAATTGAAATTATTAATTTTTGGTTGGATAAAGGGGGAAAAATTGCAGAATAGCTTCTTGGCTTATTCACCAAAATACAGTTAGACCTTTATTTAACAAAGTTGCTAAATCCCGAAAAAAAAAGTTCGTTATATGAAAAATTTATTAAATAGAGACTTCTTTTAATATGCTTTAGAGACCACATAAAACAAATTTTAAACTCATAAACACTATATTTTTTAAAAACAGTATTCACACTTTTTTTGAAAATTAATCTTTTCATTTTATGTATCTTACCCGTCAAAAAAAAAAAATCTACAAGGGAAAACAAGAAGGGGAAAAAAAAATTCTCAAGGAATAAATACACTATATTCAACTTTAAAAAAAATTTATATTAAAATTTATGAATTTTTTAACATTGATTAATTTTAAGGTGACAAGTAATTTTAAATGTACATTATATAACCAGTAATTTTAAGCCTACACTTCCACATGTGTTCTTAAAAATTTAATTACTGATAAAATCCATTATTTTTGAGTTTCTTGTTTGAAAAATTATCACAATTTCATTGCTCTAGGTGAGTTAGGCACCTGGTAAAAACAGTTAAAGGTCACTGATCACCATAAAATGTGCTAAAAGAGAATTTGAAAAACGTTCTGAAATGTTTTAAAATAGGGAGGGAGGAAAAAAATAGAGAAAAGTTTGTTGAATAGAAATTATTACTTCGCTATTGAGAGGTTATTTTACAAAGAAAATAGTAAAATGTTCTTGGTTCCAGAAAAAAGTTAGCAAAAATAAACAGATTCGACCGTGTTGTACAAATATTTTCCTCCAGTAATATTAAATGTATATTAGAAAATGAGAATTCTCGGAATTTTTCCATTATGCGTCCAAAATTGTTTAAATATTTAATGTTATGCTTTTTTTAGTCAAAAAAATAAAAATTAGTCTTTCATTTCTATTACATTCAGTACTATCATGAAATAGTAATGTATTGCATTATAATTATAAAGTATCTGTGTTTAATGTGACTGTTTTAATTGTTTAGCAACTTGTTGGGTTCACTGCTGAAATTAAAGCAAATCCAGAGCAACATAAATTTTTGATTGGTAAAAATGGAGCTAGTATTAAAAAAGTAAGTTTTTTCTTCTACTTATATAAGCTTTTTATGTGGTTTTGTATACTTAATTAGCTGGAGCTAGTTTAGTAATTCTTGTATTCATTTGATTGTGTTTATCTGATTTTGCAATAAAATTTTAATATTCAAACACATGTGTAAGTTCAGAAATTCTGGAAATCTTAACTGATTTCAGAGAAATGGTTTTCACTTGAATGTTTTAAAAGGTGAATAATTTTTTTTCATATAAATTTCTTATAAACTTCAAATGTATAATGGAAACCTCGTAATTTTTTTTGCTAGGTTCGTGAAAAGACAGGAGCTAGAATTGTTTTCCCTAATGAAAATGATGATGATAAAAATACAATCACCATTATTGGTAGAAAGGAAGAAGTTGAAGCAGCTAAGAAGGAACTGGAGAACCTTATTGCTCAATTGGTAAGTTAAACCATAAAAGTTTTAAGCTCTTCCAGTGGTGCACACAAAAATTTATCAAAGAAGGGGAGGGGGTCCAAGGTCAAAAGTCTTTTGTTTTCGTATTGTACCTCAATACACCAAATGTATTCTTTTGGTTTTGTTGATTTAGAGAAAAAAATTATTGAATTAATAATTAGCATTAATTAATACAATAAATTTTATTTATAATAAATACTTAATTAAATTTTAAGTACTATATAAGTAGAATAATTATCAGTAAAAAAAGTCATACAAGGGACCCCCCCCCTCCTGTGGGCCCCCCCCCCCCCCTCTTTGTGTGTGCCACTGAGCTCTTCCATTATTAATTTAAACATTAACATAGTATTCTAAACTAGTAAAAATCCTTGTCTTTTTTTTGTAATATTTGTTAAGCTCATATTTTCTTGATTTTTTTTAAATAAATAAAAAAAATTAATACATGGAGTGTTGGTTATTTGACATTTTTATCACAGTTTTGATTTTAAATCTCATAAAATATCTATGCAATCATTTTTCAAATTGGTATGCTCTTGAGTCCTTTGTACTGAGTTGTTCCTGCATTATTTATTATAGAAAGATACAGCGGATACAACCATCGACATTGATCCAAAACATCATCGCTATTTTGTTGCTAGAGGTGCTGAAGTATTGAGACAAATTTCAAATGATTACGGAGGTGTTACTGTTAGTTTCCCTAAAGTTGGCTCCAATAGTAGCAAAGTAATTTTGAAAGGAGCTAAAGATTTCCTGGAACCAGCTAAGCAGCGTTTGTTCGAAATAGTTGAGGATTTGGTAAGTTAAATTTCTTGTATTCAATTTATTACTTATGTAGGATTTCTTAAATTTTTTGTAGATTTATTGATATAAGTATTGCAACATAAACTTCGTTAATATAACAAGTTTTTTAATTTTAAGGCCTTTCTTTGAAATTTGAAACGTTTTTTTATCCTTAAAAATTCTTTGTCAAGAAGAAAATGATTCTGTTGTAGAATTTTATAAGAATGTGGTTTTCTAAAATTTTGCAGTTAAATTTGCTTGAGATTTTTTTAGTTTAAGATGCTTAGTATTGAAAATACCATTCTGTAAATGTTACTTAAGTATTTGTAACTGACAAATTGAGATTATATAAGCATATTCTAGTATTACCCAAGTATTTTTGACTGTCCCTTATGAGTACTATGCAAAACAGTTTGAGCTCAATATCACAAAGCTAACCATTAAATATTCTAAAGAAAATTTAAAGAAAGGTTTTTAAAAGAGTGAAATTCCTCCTGCAATAATTGATGTGAACACATGAAATTGGATTTAAAAAGTATGTTGGACCATGGTGTAGCAAAATTTGGCATGAATAACATCTATTTTTTCAAGCAGAGTTTTCTGTTTGTGCTAGATACACTGTCAGTGAGCTTAGTACTTTGCTAAAAAGAGTTTATATTGTGTAAGCTCAGAGGTTTAAATTTATTGTGCGTTAGGAATTTTTCTCATTGTGGTGGCTCTGTTTTAATTTGTTTAATGTTAAATCCTAATAAGCATTTCAACTCAATTGCTATACATTTTAACTTATTGCATAGCTATTCACTGTTATTTCCTTCTTTGAATGCTGTGAATGTGAGGATGTTTTATCATTTTATGATGTCTCATTGTCAACCATTTGCCGCATTAAAGGGTAAGAAAACTTAGATGTAAATGCCAGAATGTTTTTGTATACAAAATCTTAATTTATTCTTACGAACATCCTAGCAGGGAATATTTTATAATGTCCCGCACTTTGCTCTCTATATGGTTTTCTAAAAGGTATGTTGATGTATTAAAAACTTACAAAAACCTTTTTTTTTTTGGTCTTGCAATAAGAATTTGATAAAGCCTCTGTTGCCTAACCTGAGAACCTTTTATAATCTTATTAAAGGTCATTGATACTATTTCTGTTCAATTTCAGAGAAATGAATTGTCAAATGATAAAATCCAAATACAGCAATTATAAAATAAAAGTTTTCTAAACCATATGATGGCTCTAAACGCGTAATGAAATGGCTCATTTGTGTATGAAAATATGTGAAAGTTTAATCAGATGAAATAAAAGTGACTTTGTTATTACTGCTTTTGAAGGGGCTAAAAATGCTGCATAAATACAACATTCCTGTCTTTTCTAATCACACCATATATAATATGTATATTTGTAACTTCTGCAATTTGTTTAGATGAGTGATCAAAAATGTATTTTTGGAAATATGCATGTTTTATTAGTTATATGTAATGTTAATTCTGAACTAACATACATAATACATTTTGTTTTTTGTAATAAACATTTAAATTAAAGTTTTAAAAGATTGTGTGTGGATAGATGGGCAATTTTTTAGTCATAAGTGATATTTAAAGGGGACAGTCTATCCTAATAGTTTTTTCTTTAGATAATTAAGTCATTCTTTTAGATTTAAGTTAATGTCACGATTATTATGCTGAAGAGCTATTACTTTAATGTCATGTATTTAACTTTATTATTTAAAACTCTGACATTTCACTATTTTTGTATTTAAAATATTTTCCCCTCCTGTTATAAATGGCTAAAACGTTGAATGACCTACTCTTTCATGTTACAATATTTCTCGTATTGAAATGAAAACATGGAAAAAAAATTTCCTTGTGTCTTGAATATTTTAAATATTGTTTGTCTACAAGACATTAAATGTTGATTTAAGAAACAAGCTATGGTTTTTAAAATTTTAATTAAATTTTTTTTTAAAGGAAGCAATGGTGACAGTTGAATGCGTTATTCCTCAAGAACATCACCGTACAGTCTTGGGAACTAGGGGCTCCAAAGTGCAAAATATTCAACGACAATTCAATGTTACTATTAAGTTTCCCGATCGTGAAAAACCCGAAGGTAATTTGATATGAATTTTTTGTTTTAACATTTTACAGCTTTTGTTTTATTCTTTTGATAAATTTTAAATGGAAGAATTTGTTGTATAAAACATAAGTGTGTGCATAATATTTCTGCTTATTTGATACATAGATTTTTTATTAGTTTTAATTAGATCTGTTTTCTACTTGCTGAAAGTTGAATTTTTATCTGTGTACAAATTGAAATTATGAAAGACTATGATGTTTATGAATCTTGGATTTACTTTTCCACTTAAAGATGCTGATAAAGTAACTATGAATGGAGATATTCATGCTGATGGTCTTGAACCTGAATCCAATCAAAAGAATATAATTATTATTAAAGGAAGACAAGAAAATTGTGATGCTGCTGCTAAAGCATTATTGGTAACTTTTTAATAAATTTATAAACTATATTTTATTTAATCTAGTAAAGTATGCAATTTGTTGCCTATGGGATTTGATTATTTTGTATATAATTTCAAATTTCATGAAAAACATGGTTATAATATATCCTTGAAAGTTCTAATGTAAGAGGATGTCGCTTTTTTATATTTTTATTAAAGTAATATTATATATTACATTGATTTCTGATTATGCATAGAGTTGAGTATTCTTAATTGATGCATTATCATTGTCAAGATTGATAAAATTAAAGTTTTGGTTTTTAATAACATTGCCGTTTAAAAGAAACAGTTGCTGAATGATTTTGAATCGTAATCAGATGACAAGAATGAGGCTATTGGGAGCTTGCAAGCAGAATTTAGTTTCTATGAAATGTCTTTATCCATCTTATTATTAGATTTGCAGTACTTTTAGCCAGAATTTCTTAAACTGTTCCACGAACCCTTGAGGATCCCCAACTTGAAAGTTTCATTTAAAAGTCCATGAAAGTTTCATTTAATGTTAAGATTTCCTACTTTTACAAATTGATTAAGCCTTGTGGAAAAATTGAATGTTGTGCCATTCTACACTGATGAAATAAATTAAGAGAATTTGTATATTTTTATTGAATTGAAAGTTTATAAACTGCTGGTTTTAACCATATTTAATAAGAATGTTTGTCATTTTTTTTGTTTGATTTGATGGGTTTTTTGTTTTTCTCTTAGGATATTGTGCCAGTAACTGAAGAAGTAGAAGTGCCATATGACCTTCATCGTTTTATTATAGGCCAGAAGGGCAGGGATGTACGAAGTATGATGGAAATGTATGATGTCAACATTATTATTCCTCCTCAAAATGAGCATTCTGATATTATCACAATTAAAGGCCCACCTGAAAATGTTGCTAAAACTAAAGAAGCGTTAAAAGAAAGAATTGAACAACTGGAACTTGAAAAACAGGATAGGGTATGGCTATATATATCTTGACAAAACTAAAAATCTTAACTCATTTTACATAATGTTTTTACTTTTCAAAATATTTAAGGCTGAACATCTTGATGCACAAAGTATGATTATAAAATAGAGAAATTTTTAATAAGCACTTTTAACTAAGTTTTGTAAATTTTTGAGCCTTTTTTAAATTGAATATAATTTTTGTACAAGTTTTACTCTTTTTACTGAATGTATTAATTTCTCTTCCAAGCTGTCATGAGTAAAACCTTCAGTTTTCTATTGAAATATGCCCATAAAACATTATTTTAACTGTTGACTGTTTTTGAAGCTCTTATTTTTATAGATTTGTTTCATAAAATTTATTTCAAACACACATAAAAGCAAATTTTATTTTTTGCTTTTTAGTTTTGTTGGTTTTGTGCAATTATTAATGTGAAATGAAAAGCAATTTTGCTTTTATAATAAATGAAACATTTAAATTTTATGATTTTTTTTAATCTTCCTTTTTTTTTGTATGTAGCTATTAAGGAGCTTCCAACTTACTGTTGAAGTTGATCCGCAGTACCATCCAAAAATTATTGGTCGCAGTGGAGCTGTGATTACAAAAATCAGAAAAGATCATAATGTGCAAATCAATTTCCCAGAACGAGAAGGAGCCAATGAAAGGGTCATTACAATTACAGGATATGAAAAAGATGCTGAGGCTGCTAAGGAAGCTATTTTGAAATTAGTTCAAGAACAAGTATGTAAACATGAAGCTGCTTATAATGTTAAGCTTCAAATTAATTTGTTTTATATTTGTATCAAATTAAGACTACTGTGTATTTACACGAATCTAAAAACTGTACTTTTCCAATCTTAATACCGTTGAAAATCGGGTGCGGCTTAGAATCGAAGATGGGGGGGGGGAATTAGCGCTTTGGATGGGGCAATTAGATCAGATTAAAGTTCATATATGTATTTAAAAGTTTATAATACTGGTAAAATAACTAATTCACTTCTTATTGGTTCTCATTTTTAATTTATTTTAATTTCGTAAAATTGGATATCAATAAACAATTTTACACTATTTTTAGCCACCCATCTGGTATAGTGATTAGTGACGTGGACTCTTGTGCTGTAGGGCCTGAGTTCGAATCCTGGAAAAGGCATGGATGTTTGTAAATGTATAGTGCCTTTGTGTCATGGGGATACTCTAAATAGCTGTCACGCCGCAAGTCCTCTCTTGAGGTTGTTGGTGGAAGGGGAAGATAGGGGAGGGATCCTGACCACCCCCAGGGTGTTCTCCCTCAAAATTGGGATGGAACCGAGCAAAATCGTTCTGTCACCTGCATGGTGCTCAAAGCCAAGGCTAATGACAGGCGTGAAAATCTTGCCCTAAGCAGCAATGAATTCCGTGGGCTTTGATTTCATGTTACTACTGATCAGGTAGCATAAGTAACAACACACAGTTTTAAACTTTTCACAACAACTTGTTGAGAATTTGGGGTGCAGCTTAGAATAGATAGCGGCTTAGATTCAAATGCAGTATTTTTTAATTCATATTTTCCATTGGGGGAATTAAAATATTAAAGAGTGACATGTACTCTTCAATGTGTGTGTGTTCGGTACTTTTTGTCATTTAAAACAAATACTATTTAGTATAAATTTCCTTATGGGTTGAGTTTTTAAAATGTTAAATTTTAAAATTTCATATTTTTTTAGTATAAAGCATTAAGTAACATCTCGTATTTTTAGAATTTTTCTCTTTAAATATGAATGTATTTTTTACTATTGCAAATAATATGTATATTCATAATTTTCCATGTTAATCCATTTTTTTTAAATCCATATATCGGAAAGAATCTTCATAAATGTTCTTAATTTTCTTAAATCTAATGCAAGTAAATGTTCTGTTTTTTTAAATTAATTTTAGACTTGTACAGTCAAGCCTTAAATTTAAAATGAATCAAATATTCTAATGGAATGAAGTTTTGTCATTAAAATATTACTTATAAAATACTGTAAAATCCAGCATATAGCACACACCGGGGCATAACACACACCCATACTTTCAAGTTGCATTTTTTAATTTTTAGGTATATTCGCCATATAACGTGCACCTCCATTTTTATGAAAGAACGAGAAATGTGATTGTATAATATTGGTATGTTTCTAAGCCATTTATTTGGGGTATTATCCCAGAGTTTTGAAAAATAGTATATTTTTAAAATCTGAATTCTTTAATTTAATTAGGTATGTTGCTTCTTTCAAATAAACAAGTCTTATTAATGTAGAAGTCTAATTTTTCTTATGCTCATCTCTTTTTTTTTTCTTTCATTTTTGAAACATTTTTTTTATATATACCCGGTGTATAGCGCACCCCCTTTAATTTCAACCTCATTTTTGTGTTAAAAGTACACGTTATATGCCAGATTTTATGGTAATACATTCTCGTATGTATTTTTTGCATTGGGAAATTTTCCAAACTAAGAAAACTTGCAACTCTAAAAAAGCATTAAAATCTCATAAAATTCATCTTGTATAAATTTTTGGTATATTATTTTTCTTGTTCATTAGGAGGATATGCATAAGGAAGATGTGTCCATCGATTCCCGCATTCATTCTCGTATTATTGGTAGCCGTGGCCGCAATGTTGTGAAAATAATGGAACAATTTAAGGTTGACATTCGTTTCCCTCGATCATCGGATCCAGATCCTGATATCGTTGTTATCCTGGGTGCTGAAGATGATGTCTTGGATGCCAAGGATCATCTTCTGAATCTTGAAGAAGAATATGTAAGCATCTATATTTTCTACATAAGTTTTCTGAAATTTGTTACCGATGTTAGGTTAATAAAATGTTTATATCAATGTGGTCATTTTAATAAAATTGCAAATAGATTTTTATATTCTGTAAAAATATTAACATTATAAAAAGCTCACCCCCCCTTTTTTTTTTTCTTTTTTTTTAAATAAATGAAAAAAGAATTGATATGTATGTTTTAATTTCCAAAGAAGTTTCGTTTGCAATTTTTGTTCTGAAAGCCAGTTTAATAAAGTAAATTTTATATTGTTATGATAAAAATGATCTAATGGAGGAAGATCTCAATTAAACTTTTAAATTGTGCGACAAAAGTAATTTGATATTTTGAAGAAATTGGTGTAAATTTTTAAGGATTTTCTTTATTCTGATTTTAAGTTCACTATGAATCTAAAAAGAATTTCATTGTTCTGGAATACATGAAATAATTCATTGTATTATTTCTGAAATTTCAATTTAAACATTGGAAAATATATTTCCTATACAATTTTTTTCCAGCTGCAAGACTTGAGAGAAAAGGATCTGATGCGACAATACACTATGCCTCCTAGTCGCAATGGAACCCACGATTCCGAGGCCAACCGTAATGATAAGGGCTTTGTTGTTAAAGGTGCTCCATGGGACAAGAAGGGTGCAGCTCCAGACACCACTAATACACAAGAATTCCCGTCCTTTGGCTCAGGGGGAGATATGCCTCCCAAGCCCGTAGCCTGGGGCCCCTCGCGCCGTTAAAAATACAAAATTATTTTTCTGCAAGAACCCCACCATTCCTTTTTGGCATATGAAGGAGTATGGGTATCTTGCATAGATTTTTGAATCTCCTAGTGCCACACCTCTCTAAGGCTCTTAAAGAGCTCTTCCAAAAAGAAAAAAAGTAATCTGTAATTTTTGGACAGCTTTGGGGTGATGGTAACGATATTTTTTTAGCTATTATACTATGGGTAGGTTTTTACATTCATTAAGCCAAACATTGCTGTTTTGTAGATTTATTTTTGATTATGGCCTCTGTAAAATAAAAGGTGACTACAGAACAGATCTACAATTCTTCCCCCTACTTTTTTCCGAAATAACTATGCAATCAGTGAAGATTTTCTGCAAAGCAATAATTAACTTTAAAAAAGTTAAAACTTTATCTGAATCATGGACATTTGTTTTTTTATCCGTTGGATTTGTGTATAGAGAATAATTATCTGATTTGATTCAGTGTGATAAGGTGCTATATGAATGTATAATTTTGTAAAGTTCTATCTGATTGCTGAGCAATAGCCGTGGAAAGAAAATTTCTGCATATCAACTTTATTTTGAGGTGTTGTGCATTGGGTTGTTATATGAAGCAGAATAGATTTATCTGGTACTGTGCAATTGTTAAAAGTGACCAGATAAACGGATTCTTTGTATATTCCTCCAGAATTGTATTATAAAAAGAAATAAAAGAACTTTCCAATATTTTTTGGTACTTTTTTGTTGGAATTTATCTACATTCAATTACTGTGTATATCTAGCAAACTGTATATTTAAAAAAAATTATGCTTTATTTCATACAGAATTGATTCGTGAAAAGTAGTATTTATTTTCAACAAAATGAACATGAGTTGCTTTCATTGAAATTTACTGCATATTAAATATTTTACTTCAGTTCTGCATTTGAATAGTAAAATTAAGTAAAACCCTTGATTTTTGTAAACTTCAAGTAATATATTCTGTACATTTAATTATATATATATATATATATTGAAGCTTGTGTTTTTTCAAAAGAATATAAATTCTTCTGTTATATTATAAATGTAATGATGTACATTTACATGATCTACTGCTTTTTTGCATGTTTTATGATGGATATTGTTTGGTGGGGAAAAAATTTTGTAAAGAAATACTAATTTTAATGTTAAGATTTCTTTAACTATAAAATGTTAATTTCTGAAATTTTTTTTGTTAGCAAAAAATATTTGAAATATTCTATTAAAACTCAAATAAGGCAGCGACAAATTACGTATAATTAAACAGCTACCATATTGGTTATGGTCAGTCCTATAACCTCAGTACAAGTGCACTTTTTTAATGTTATCATTGTTCTAATATTACTTAAAATTCAAAGAATTTGTATATAAATAAAATAGTTTAATTTATCCTTTATATGAAAAATGTTATATGAAACACTTGTTGCTTATTTATTTGATGTTGGGAATGAAAAAAAACTCTCAATTATTTTAAATTAGAAGGTGTAACTGGCAAGTAGGGTGAATAATCGCAAATTTTGCATTAAACATTTTTGCAAATTATACCTTATCCTTCAAAGTACTTGCTGCTTAATATGATACACTTCTGATAGCTTTCATATAAGTATCAAACTCCAGGAAAAGGCTTAACAGAAACATACAAATTCTACTATGCTGACAACTATAAAAGCCACATAAAAAAATTGCATAATATAGTTGTGTAATGCAAAATTTAATTCCAGTGCTAAGAATTTCTCATTTAAGCTTTAGTCTCATCCTCACCAAGTAGTTGCATTTTAAAAGTACATATTTATTCTCCTGCAGATATTAACGATAACCTAAAGCTGACAAATGTAAATTATTGATAATTTAGATATATTTCTTGTGTAATAGTATGTGTTATTAAAAAAAAATTATATTCTGTATTGAAATAAAAATGCCTGTTATCTTTAAGTGCTGTAAATTTCAACTAAAGTGAGGTATGGTAACCCTGCTACAAGAAAGTGCGATAGAACTAATTTATATGGCCTCTGTAGCCTAGGTCATGAACTTGGGGCTAGAGGGACGCAGGTTCGAGTCTTGGTTTCACTGAAGACTCGTCATGCTGAGGAAGCCATTGCTTGTTAAATCTGGCGTGGCTCAGATGTCCTCCCATTGGTGTGGAAGTTAGGAGAAAGGGGTACCACTTCAGGTGTTAATCTTTTTTTAAAATTATGATGTCCATTGCCAAAAGCCATCAAGAAACCGAATAGTGCAACGTTAATATTCACTCGGAACTGTTTTATTTGGGCTCTTTTGAGGGTTTTAAATCATTACGTTATTCAGCTTAGATCTGGGGGGACAATCAAGGAAGACAGTTATGCAGATTTCCCATTTTTGTGGGGCTTATAAATGCATTTTATTACAAGAATAGATATTGCAGGGTCAGTGTGACTTCCCCAATCTCACATTAATATTGTTAATAAATCTTGGTTTGCTGAAATCTTATTTACCTGAGAAGTATTGCCTTCTGTGGACTATCTTTAATCTCATGCAGCCATGTAGAGGGGCTGGAATACATTAAATCTCTTGGTGTGATGTGGAAGTTTGGAGAGTGGTGCCAGAGCTTGGGTGCCTTCCTCGTTACTTGACTTTAAAATTTTGAGATCCATCTGAGCAACACCCCTGTGTTGCTTCAGAGGGCAACGTTAGCAAAAATCAAATTATTCTCTTGCAGCTTTTGAAAAAATTTAATGACGTCTCCATCAAAATGTTTGACTATATAACTTTTACCTGTAATGAATGAACATTAAGCAATTCTCAATGATATTCCATTATTTTAATCCATTTTAGTGTTTATTATAATCCTATCTCTCTCCCATGTTGGAAAGTAAGACAATCTGATAGGTACATAGTGTCGCTTCTCCGCTCCATAACTCTTCAAAAATTTTACTTTCTCTGATAAAAAAATTGCTTATTATTTGATAAACTCCTTTATAGTTATCTGTCTTGTATTGGAAACTGTGTATGCCTAATTTCTTGTGAACATCTGATGTTTTCTATTGAAATACAGACAATGCAAAGTTATCGAAAATACTCTTCTAACAAACGGTCCAGATTCATTCGATTTAGAAAATCAGTCTCCCAGAAATACTGTAAAATCTTATGGCTGAGCTCCTAAGAAAAGGTGAACTAGGCAACTTGCAGAGATGGCCAAATATGAAAGAAAGCGTATATTGATTAATACATGAACTTTTTTGTTTTAAACAATTTTTTTTATAGAATGCAATCCACACACATACACATGCAAATGTCAAGTATTAAACTGAATGAAAATCATTCAGCGTGCAATTCTGCTTTGATGCAAGTAAATTTACTCTAAATATATCCAATTGTAATGACCGAATTCTACCCAATTAATTGCTTTTTGTCAAGAAGTGATGTTTAATGGATTGAAATTACAAGACTCGTTCAATACAAAGGTTTTTGTTTCACCATATCAAAGCAAGTTATAAAAAGTTATTCGATAGTTATTTCTCCATTTTTAAATTTTTTTAAAAAAAAGCCAGTGTAACAAGTTTAGAAAAATGTTGCTCACGTCCAGTGAAATTAAAAGGTACTGAAGGCACAAATGTTGGAAAATCTAATGGTTTCCAACATTGTTGCATATCTGACATTTATGTTTATTATCTTTTAAATATTGTATGTGAAATATATCATAGAAAGGGGGGAAATTCCCTAAATTTTGTTGCTGCGAGATCTTTCTCGTTATAAAAACTTGTCAATTTTCCAGTTAATTACTTTTGAGGTTTGATTTCATGCATGTGGTCAATAGGTAAAAATTCTAAAGATAAACTAGGAATCGACCTTCAAGCACAAGGAAAGGCTGTATCACAAAAGCAATATATGAATCAGTTTCTTGCGGTGTTATGTTTAATAGTTTTTCTATTAGAAAACTGGAATTTCGATAAAAGTTTTAGAATTGCAAATTATCAACATTGAGTAACTCGAATATGACACTTTTTTTTATATTCAGCTAGCAATGCCAAACATACATTAATTCATTCCACACGGTGATGAAAAATGACCTATAGGATTATTTAACCACAATTCATAGAACTGTTTCTTTGAATATGTAAGTAAATAGAAGGCATTTGTGATTCTGCTGGTTCGATATAACAAAAAGAAATCCTTTTGTGTTTGAAAAAATTTTTGTTGTAGAGAACATGCTGTCTTTCGCTGATGCTACCAAATTGATTAACCCCTGAATCAAACTTTATGGTTTTTGTAAAAATAGAAAATGTAAATATTCTTTGAAGATCGAGAATTAATTGCTGTAAAATGAAGTGAGTTACGTGATTCGACTTGCAATAATCGATTTCTTCGAGTGGAAAGTATTTTCCTTTTTCTTTATGCCAGTGCTTCTCAAACTGTGGGGCTCTCCCCCACCCCCCCTTGGGGGGCGTGGTAACTCTACAAGGGGCGTGCGATTATATTGAAAAGTCAAAAACAAAAGATTATTTTTTAAAAATTATTAATTTAGTGAAAGTAAACACAAAATACATTCTGACAAAATAAAATGAACATTTACACTGATATAATACACTTGTAAATGTATCATTACAACACAATGTATTTTAGAATTAATTTAACAAAAAAATAGCAAGGACAAATTTAAGAATTACCAATGACCCCATGGGCTTGTCACATATAAAATTACATATAAAAATTAACACTTATCTTGATAATTTGTACGGTTTGTAGATCCTTTCACTGTGTGTGTGCCGATTAAAAGTGACGCGATTCTCTCCCCAATGCCTCCGTTTTCCACGTTGGGGGGAGGAATAAGTAAGGAAATCCTCTTAAATAGGTAAATCCTTCGCAAACACTGTCAAGGTTCTTTTATTGCATCCCAAAGCCTGCGGAATAATTTTATGGATAGCAGTTCACGGGAAAGATCGTACTTCGAATGTATACGTCCGGAGTATTTAACGCACGGGTTGAGCGAGACGTTTATATATTCGCCGGTAGCACTTAAAAGGTTAAAATCTTATTGTAGCTATAGCGTCAAAATATAGTATTATTGAGTTGAATGCATTGTTATTTGTATGGGGGGGGGGGAGTTGTGAAAGTTATGATTGAATATTGGGTCTCAAATATTGACAGTTTGAGAAACACTTGCTTTATATTTATTGCTCTATTTTTCTGCTTCCTTTCTATTCGAGAAATTATTTAAAATTATACATAGCTCTGTCATATGACCGCGGTAGCCTTGAGGTTATGGGCACTAATTCGTGGCCAACGTATACTGAAATCGAGTTCTTGTGCCACTGACGTTCCGCTGTGTAGGGGGGCTGAAATGTGTCGATGCTTAGTCCTTCCGTTGGCGTGGTGTGGGGGTGACTCGAGGGTCGTTCTGGTCACTTGACCGTGGCTCAAAATTACGAGGTGCCCTCGTGTTGCTTTATAGGGCGAGGCTAATAAACCACTCATTTTAATAATAAATTTATGAACAACCCATCTTAAGCAATGACATTATTTTCAATATTCTACCGAAGTCTTAGTTCAATAATATATTGATGAAATTTTGTATCTTGTTTGACATAAATTGTACTTTATTTCATATACAGTGAAATTAAAGTATCCTACTGAAAATTTAGAATATAGTCAAATACATAACAAGATTTCTTATTCTCAGCTTAGATTGAGTAAGTAATCAAAACTCATTAAAGTTTTGACGGATCCTATTGGTGCCCTTTTACTAATCCTCTCTTGGGGGGGGGGGAATACTTCTTTATTTGTTGTTTGAGTTTAAAACCGAGGGAGAACTTTATTATATGTTAATTTGAGCGTGTGCTTTAAACTCAAGCAAAGTGAGTGTAAGAGTTAGTCGTTAAGCTGCTATTAAAGTGAGATTTTTGAAGGAACTATCGGAAGCCCTTGGTGAAAAAAAAGCAAAAGACTAGAATATCCAGTAGATCTGGCGATTGCTGTTTCATCGGATCACATTCAGTTAAGTGCATAATTATTTGTCTTAGGGATTTAGGCTAGCGATTTAATTTGACTGTTACCTTGGTTTATAACATTGCTTGATAGTAAACTGTTAGAATCAAATAAACTTAGTTATTTTATAGAAATGTCTGTTTATTTTGTGTCCCAAGCTTCACCAGCGACCTTAGGGTCTCGACAAAGTGTTTTTTGAATTAGAGAAGAAAATTAAACCTATATTTTGACCTTAAAATTTTTTCACATTTACTTCGCCATTTTCGTTCGCGTTACTTCACTTACTTACCTTTCTATAAATTTTAGAAATCTAACTTTAATTTGTAATAAAAAATTATTAGTTATAATTTGAATTAAAAGTTTTCCTAAGCTGAAATATCAAAAAGAAAAACAGCATTTAACTATTCCAGAATTAAGCAATATTTTTTTTAGATTTTTTCCCCCCTTTGAGTCGCATTGTTGCTCAGGGAATTTTCCTAGATAAAAAAAATCCATTAAAAGAGATTCAGTTTTCCCCCCTCCATTTCTCGATGATTTACTCAGAATGGAGACATTCCGTCCACTATCTCAACGTAGAGACTATTTATAAACTGTGAATTTCGTTGTTGACATTAAAAGGAATATCTTTTTTTTTCTTTTATATCTAATCTGAAGAAACGTGACCAATTAAACTTACTTTTATTTTTTATTTTTTTTTAAAGATTTATACAAAGTAGGAAAAATTTTGGGTAGATATTCACTGTGTTTACTGTATAAATGATTGCAAGGTAATTATTTGATTAGCATTTGTGAAACATTAAAATTTTTTGACATTTCTATTTTAATATAGGCTCGATTATTCACAATTGTTTATTAACATTACACTATAAAGTGTATTGTTAATAAAGTAATTAATATTGTAGTAAAGTAGTTAATATTGTAAGTATAAAAAGTATTGTCAGCAGTTCTCGTAATTTTAAACCTCGCATTTTTTAAAAAATTCGTCTAGGTGTGAGAATAACATATGACCTTACTTTTATTTTTGCACATTGTTCTGCAGGTTAAATTAAGGTTGCTCAGTGCAAGATGTGACATTACTAAGAAATCTATTCATTCCGAGTTTTAAGTTGATGCCCTAAAGAAAAGCACAGATTTTATACATCGCATTCTAGAGTGCATTAAAGGGGAGGGTGTGGGTGGAGAATTGGCGTCAAAATAAATGGCAGCCATTAATAACATGCAATTATCTCCAGTAAGTTGACATTTTCCTTTTTTTTCCGCTAAAAGAGACATCAGTAATTATAGTTGGCATCCTAGTCCAGGTGAGTCAGGATTCCATGAAAGTCTTTTTTTTAAAGTCGCGACTTTCTCGTAAATCCCTCCGGGTCTCAGAGCTACCAACGCCTAATCAAAGAATAGAGCTCGAATTCCCTTAATTTTCTCTGTGGGAATAAGTGTTTGGTTTTGTTTTGTGACAACAGTCGACATTATTAAATTCGGTTCAGAAAGTCTGAAGTCATGAAATCTTCTAGTAAAGATGTTTGGAAGTAAATAATATGGCTAAAAATATTATTTTATTTAATGCTAGATTTGTCGCCAACACTCTACAGTAGAGAGAGTACACAGTTACTTTCATAAATATAAATTTCGCAATTCTCACCGCAATTGGTTCAATAGTTTAACTCAGCGTTTCTCGAACTATGGGTGAGTGAGTGAATATTAACGTTGCACTGTTCAGCTACACGAGGGCTTTCACAAACTGTGGGGCGCGTTCCTCTACAGGAACGTGATAACTCTACGAGGGAGGCGCGAGCGTATTGAAAAGTTGAAAACAAAAGATAATTTTTAAAAAATTATTAATTTATTGAAAGTAAACAAACAAAATATATTCTGACATAATAACTTTAAAAATTAACATTTACACTGGTATAATACACTTATATATAAATGTATTAGTACTTGCACAATGTATTTTATAATTTTAACTATATACTAAACTAGGAACAAGTTTAATAATTACCAGTGACCCCATGGACTTGTCATACATAAAATTATACAAAAATATATCTTGTAAATTACTTATCGTGATAATTTTTTTGTACGGTTAAAAATAATTCCTTAACTGCCGATTAAAAGTTGCGCGATTCGCTCTCCAGACTCGCCTCCCTTTTCCACGTAGGCGCGCGTATGTGAAGTATTGGGAGGGGGGGAGAAAAAGAATAAATAAAAGGAAATCCTGTGAAACAAATCTTTCGCAAACTCTGTCAAGGTTCTTTTGTTGCATTCCAAGGCCTTCGGAATAATTTTATGTACAGAAAAAAGATCGTACTTCTGAAAGACGTATATATACGTCCGGGTTATTTAGCTCACCGGTTGAGCGATATGTATATATACGCCAATGGCATTTAAGAGGTTAAAGTTGTAATGTAGCTTTATCGTAAAGTATAGTATTATTGAGTACAATGCATAGTTATTTTTTTGTATGGAAGGGAGGCGAGGAAAATTATGATTGTGAATATTGGGTCACAAACATTGAAAGTTTTAGAAGCACTGGTTTAATTGGTAATCGTTTAAATGGAACTAAGTTATGGTATTGAGAGGTTAGTTAGTAAATAAAATGCCCAGTGGTCGAGTGGTAGCGCATCACGCTTCCACACCAAAGGTGGAGGCTCTATTCCCGGGTTGGGCAAGGTCGACCCAGCCTTTCATCCCTACTGCAGTGGGTCGATAAATGAGTACCAAGCTTGCTTGGGGATTTAAACACTGCGGGTCTCGCTTCAGACTGACCACCTGATCGGAACATCTATTCATGCATCTTAGCTCCCAATGATCACATATACTGGGATGGGCACAGTAGGCTGTTGCGCCACTGGGTTTGTGTGAGTTAGTTAATAAAGTTAATTAACATATAAAACAGGTTTTTTTTCCCTTTACGGGATTCAATTTTTCTCATGCGTCTAATTTTGTCTCCTTAAATTACCTTAAATTTTAGATTTTTAAAAAAGAATTTCGTTATATCAGGTTAAAAAAAAAGGGTCCTCTGATTAACTTGGCAATAACATTTGGAGATAAAAACTTTTCTTCTCAACGGCCTTCAAAGTGTTTTGCGCCAAACAACTGATCACTCTTTAGCAATTATGATACAAACGAATCAAAGGAGATCAGGAGATAAAATAGCCATAATAATTGTTCCATATCCCACAAAACCCATAACTGTAACTGCAATTGAACAACGTTATTTTAAAATATTTGAATGATTAAATATAATTATTAAAAAAAGGGTAAATTGTAACATAACCCAAATGGTACATATTTGGATTTCTTATGTCTAAAAATGCTAAAATCCAAAATTCTTCACGAACTCCTTCAATAATTCGAGAAATATTTTCATTTAATATTCCGATCAATGATCTTCATTCAATAAATTTTGTGAGTTTTAGACATATTTTATCTGTTCAAGAACTGCAGTTTTTTATTTGATACGAAATAGATATTTTTTTAATCAATATTAGTTCAAAATTAAAACCACTTTTGTACGAGATTTTTTCGTTTTCAGACTGTCATTAGGGGATTCATAGTTAATATATATATAATGGGCTAAATTCATGTGACGTCATAGTCACATCATAACGACAACCCCGTGTATCTAGCCAATCAGTTCAGAAACTCACGTGATGTCATAGTCGCACGATAAATGCAGTCATATATTTCTAGCTAATCAATTCATGCGCTTCGTTGTTGCCAACTTTTGCTCTTTGCAGAAACTTTCTCTTATAGAGTACACATTTGTCGACAATAATAACGCACATAGATTCACAAAATGCACTTTATTTAAAAATATATGCATAAGTTAAGATTTTTTTTTTAATTTAAAAGTTTTTTTGATGAATTTTTTCCGATTATGGCATTTGAAATTTTATTAAATTCTTACGAACAGAACAAGTACAAACTAGTTTAACGCCAGTTTTGAATTCAATGGAGAACACGTGTTTGTCTTTATCATGTGACCATCATGAATTGAGCTCATCGCAAACTAATTTTAAATGGGAACTTTTTAGGGGAACAGTGGGCTTCTGATCTTGCTTATTTATAAATTTTGGATTTAAGATAGTGAGAATCCAAATTTCTTAACAAGTGTTTAGTGTTTCAGTTGACCTTTTTTTTTTCATAGTTATTTTTAATATTTTTTTTTTTGTATAATAACATCATTTTTTCCTATCTCTTTTAAATATCTAGAATTAGAATTCTGTCATCTATCTACTAGTGCAGCGATACTCAACCAGCGGCCCGCCGAACCTTTTTAAGTGGCCCGGCCATGGCCCATTCCTCTGAGAAATTCACTTATTTAAGAACATTGTATAAAAAATTTGGGGGGAAATTCTTTGTCAAGAAATATAATACATCAATTTTGCTTTTTGTTGTCGGTATCGTACGGGTAAGAATTGATATTCGTTTTCTATTTGGAACAGTTACGGTTAGTAATAGCAGACAACAGTGGAATGAACAATGGGTTGAATTAATTTTTATTTATCTTTCATATCTTGAAAGCGAAAAATATTCGAAGAAAATATATCGTTTCAAGACCATTGGGAAGTTGACCATTTTGTAGTGAAAAACAAACATGGATAAGTAATGGTTTGATTTGTCACGAAAATGCTGTATTTAAAATAACCAATAAACAGGAATCATTCAATGGCCCTTTTCCACGAAGATCTCTTTCAAGAGGTGATAAATAAGCTTTTTCTTGACTAATCCTTGCAACAGCAACAAAGTGTTTTGTCAGTGGTAATATCACAGCCCTAACAAAGAACATCCCATGAAGTTTGTTATATTATTAGTAATCATATGAAACCGTTTACTGATGCATAGTGAAGGAGTTTTTCTTAAATGCTTTTAACTTAGTTAGCAACAAAAATAATAATTAAAAAAAGCAAAACAGGAATTATAATGTTATGATCAATTTTCCACATTTTAAATTTCCAATGTTATCTTAATCTTAAAGCATTTCTCCTCCCCCTCCCCCATTTATCCTTATGTTGCGGCCCGCGTGAAATAACTAACATATGTATACGGCCCGTGCGAAATGGCTGACATATGTATGTGGCCCAGCAGAAAAAAAAGTTGAGTACTCCCAGTAGCGCACATCGGAATTTTACTAGGGGGGGGGGGAGTCTAAGGTCAAAAATCAACCCTTCTTGTATCATGCTCCTTTTGATTTTGTCGATTTTTAAGAACAAAAAAAACAGCAAAAAACTAATTATTGAATAAATAATTAACATTAATTAATCAAATTAATCATAAATAACAAATATTTAATTAAATTTTACGTACTATTTACTTAGAATTACAATCAATTGGAAAAAAAAAACAAGGGCCCTCCCTTGTGTGCGCCACTCAGTACCCCTGTACTAGTGTAAGTATCTTTTAAAAGTGTTGAGTAGAAACTTTTATAGCATCAAGTATTAGGAGATTCCTTATTTAAACTCCGGTAATTCTGAAACTTTTGATTAGAATTTTAAAAAAAATTTGAAATTTAGCCTTACTTTACAAACAGAAATCAGTAAAGTAGACGGTATCTGTAATGATAAATATTTTTAGAAATTTTACTGATAATTTAATTAATTGACTTCATTACATTATAATTTAAATTCCTTTGAGCTATTTCTAGTAATATTGATCGCTTTCAGTTGTAATGAGAATTACGAAAGTTATAAAAAAATGTCCCATTTTTTTTATTTATTTATTTTTATTTATTTATTTATTTATTTATTTATTTTTTGTATGTTGATGAGGGTATCATTAGAATCAGACTCTGTCTCTTTGAGAGTATAATTAGCCCAGTTTTTGATTATTAGAATGACCTACTGATTGGCAATTTTTTTCCTAAATTTCAAACGCTCTGTGATTGGAAGCTGTAAAAGCAAGAATAATAAACTTGTCTTGATAATTATTTCGTGAAGATTTATGAGTTCGTACGCAATTGATTGATAGTTTTTTTTTTTTTAAATTTTTATTTGGATGATAGGAAATGGAGACTATCAGAAAAGATGATTTCAATTGATGTTGATGAAAACAAAGAACTTAATCTTAAGGTACTTTTTCGTTTCGCCAAGTAGGTTTTATTAGCGACAATACACAATCTGCACATAACAGAATTATTATAAATGTTAGTTCCCAATGGTTTTCATCTACTTTTGATGTATTATGAAAAAGACATCACTGATAAGAAAAGAAATTGATTGGATCCAAATCCCTGAACTGTTTTAGTGAAAGGATGGAATGAACGAGACAGGGCTCGCACAGCTCTTTTTTCGCTTCTCTACTTTACTTCTTCACATCCCTCTGGCGTAACTTGACCATGGTCCAAAATTTTGTGGTCCGTCAACAAAAGCCTTCGAGTAGCTGAATAGCGCGATGCTAACTTAAACTCACTGGTGTCCGTGCGCGCAGTGCCCAAACATTACACAAGGAAGGTTGCGTGCATTTTTATTACTGTTTTCCATAATTCGAATTTTTTTAAGTACCTACCTAATTAAAAATGAGTTCAAATATAGGAAAAAGCAAAATCTGACCAAATTTGTATCTGAAGAACAGTTTCATGAAACTATCAGAACATTCTTGAACTAGTTGGATAGAAAAGAATCATTTATGTGCACGCTCACAAAAGGATAAAAGTAGCTGCATCAATCATTGAACAATTTAAATTAGCACCACTACTTCAACTGAAACGAAAGCATAAACAGTACTATTATGGGGAAAGAATTCGATGTTATGGAAGTAGTTACTAAAGAATCTTTGATTTTAAAGAGATAGCCTGAATATGAGATCCATGTTGTAAAAATAGCAGCAACGGAATTTTTTTTTTATCTGATACTTCGAGAAACACCTTATTACAAGTCCTAATATCAAATAATCAGTCCTACCTTAATCCAAACTTAGTTTCAATCTCTATGTGGAAACATCTGGGCGCGCGTGCAATGGTATACACCTTGTATTACTGGTTTACTTTCCAGGTAACTTCACGATTGGCTGTCAATTCACGCTTGTATCTCTTTCAGGCATAACATTCCCCAAATTGCCATTCCACTTACTGAAACTTTTGTTTTTTTAAAAGCTATCTTATTTGCATTTCTTGTTCACATTTCGCTTCTTGGGTTTTGGTTGGAAAAGAGTTGTCATTAATCTTGGCCACCAAAGAACCCAGGGGTTATGTTAAAGAAAAGACGCGTAAGCCCGTCACAACCTCAGTTAACTAGCCACGGAGGAAGAAATAAAATGCTGTATAGTTTGAAATATCTAATATTTACTTCAGTTGTACTGTGATTTTTAAAGCTGTGCACACAGTACATCAGTCCAAAACAATTTCCAAACAAAAGAATCATTGTTTACCTAATTGTACCTAGCGACTTCAGTCATCGTGACCAAATTCATTTTGTTGACTTAAATCAATTTCAGATAGTAATTACACACGGGTATTAATCTATTAAGACCATGCAACGAATTTCAGCTTTCTTCGACCGTTGACTTCAAAAAGAGTGTCTGAAGTATGAATTGAACCATTAAAAATATTTTTGGAAGTAGGTTGTCCTCGTATACTACAAAGCAACAACAGTCATCAGTTTACCGCTGCTATCATATAAAAAGAAACAAGCCTGTGACCAACGCGCAATATTGTAAGTGGTAGACTTAATCATCCAGCAAGTAAAAGATCCGAAGAACAATCCAATTAAGATGTTGAAGCGATGTTACGTTCTTGGCTAATTGCAAATGACACAAAAAGTTGGGCTATAGGTTATCATTTCGTTCAGTTCCAAAAGAATTCCTCTTTTCACAGAATCTTTAAAAGATCATCTTATACAAATATTTATGTGCAACAAACCTCTATAATTTAGTCATATTTCGAAAGAATTACTTGAAAAACTTCTTACTGAAGTGGACTTAAATTTACTTCTTAATCAGAAGGATTTTAATACCAAAAGACTTACCAGCAGCTTCCTTACAGTACAACGACGTTTCAGCTTCAAAAAATCTCCCAACATCTAAATTAATTTATTACTATATTGCAACTTAAAATGATCTATTAATATATATATATATATATATATATATATATATATATATATATAT
>BMAV01026363.1:71839-89412 GCA_019973955.1 Trichonephila inaurata madagascariensis | reverse complement strand
AGTAGGAAGATTTCGTTTAATAATTTTTTTTTTTTTTTTCTGCTTTAAGAAATTGGGGAGAATTTGTTTCAGAATATGAATCAGTGGTTTTATCATACTCTCTGTGAGTTTTTGTATACTTTGTATTTTGGTTTATTTTTTTATATACTTTGAATTTTTTTATATACTTTAAATTTTTGTTTATTTTATTTGGTTTTCCTACCGAGTTGCAAAGGGGGAAGGTTGGCGCCTTAAAACTAGTCTAACCCACTTATTCGGTCCTAAGTCCGAAATTGCATTCTGACTCGCTAGGTTCTTTTTTATAGTTCCTTTTTAGTATTTTTTCGATCTTCATGTTTTGCTTTTATATTCTTATTACGTTATGTCTTGTTATGTTCATTATCTATTATTTCTGGTTTTTGAAATATTATACAAATTTATTTTATATATATATATATAATTCAATTAATAACACTTCAATGTTACACGATCTACCAGCAACTGATTTATTCTCCAATAAGGCTATAAATGTAGAGGATCTACCAGAAATTGAATCAATTTCTCTATCGACAAAACAAAACAATTCGAATCAGTTAACAACTCTCTCTTCTTCAACTTTTGCTTCAACAGTTAAAATATCTGTAGTATTACTGTCATCAGAAAGGGAAGTAGCAGTCAGAGACAATAAAGCATGTTGTGTTTTTTGAAGAATAGAATCTACTGGAGTCCATTCATGTGACATTTGTAAAAATCCGGTGGACGCATTATGTAGGAATACAGCAGGAGAAGAAGGATATGGATCGAAATGCTGCGCTATTATACCAAAAAGAAGAGAACCTTAAAGATCAAAGGGAAAATGCTGCAAAACACCAGAAAAGATCAGTTGAAAAAATGAAGGAAGTATCTTTGAAGAAATTGAAAAATGCGTTAGAGAATTTCACAGTTTTGGTGCATGTACCTAAGATAGTTAGAGGTTTATTAGATGAAAATAACATAGTGGGGAACGCGCGCGCGCGAATAAGATTTAAAAAACAATTTATACCAAATTGGTACCTCAACAGATATGTACGCTCACCACTACAACATTTACCAAAACAGTGCACCATATTTACTAAATAAATACCTTTAAACTCTTGACAATATTATTTCATCATTTCACTGAGGCAGTTCAGTGATTTGATCAAATCCCTTACTTTATTCAGAAAGATGACTTTCAAGAGACGTTATTTTAACGTGTTCCATAAATTGATCCTATCCCTAAGGAATTTGATCAAATTCCTAATTTTAATCATTTCCTTGTGACATATATACCATGTGTGGCACAAAAGAAACGAGACTGGTCCAATAAATCTTTGTACTTACAGAATCAATTCTTTGTGATATTATCACCTTCAAAGTAGTCTCGATCAGCATCCACACACTTCTGCATTCTGTGCTGTTATTGCTGGTATCAGTTCTGGAACTATGGTTTTGGAAGGCCTTTCAGGAGATTCTCCGTTTTTGCTTGAACCTCTTCAATTGAAGTAAAATGGGTACCCTTTAAGCAAGATTTAACTATAGGAAATTAAAAAAAAGTCGTGTGGAGCCAAATCAGGTGAATATGGGGGATGCTCTACCACAGTAATGTTTTTGCTGGTCAGAAACTGCTTGACAGATAGGGCTGTGTGAACAGGTGCATTGTCTTGGTGCAACAGCCATCTATCACTCTACAACTGTGCCCTTTATTCCTTAATTTTTTTCACGAAGTTTTTTTAGTGCTTCAATGTAGTAGTGTTAATTAACAGTCTGACCGCTATAGGTATTCTCAATGATTACAATTCCATTAATGTCGAAGAAGACAATTTACATTACCTTGAATTTTAATTCTGACATGCTCTTTTTTTCGGTCTTGGGGATCCTGGAGACTTTCATTACATCGAATGGCCCTTACTTTCCAAGTCACAGGTAAAAATCCATGTTTCATCACATGTTACAACAGATTACAATAAATTTGGCTCGTTTGTAATATGTTCTTACATACTAAGTTTACGGCACTGTTTTTGGTCATCGGACACAGCTTTTGGAACAACCTTTACACAAATCTTCCTCATGTGTAATTCGTCAGTTAAAATACATCGAATAGCTTCCTTATCCAAGTTAACCAACTCCGTCACTGCACGAACACTTAACGTTCAGTCATACCAGATCCTATCACGAAGTTTGGTAATATTTTGGTCTGTAATCGCTCAACTTGGGCGCCCAGCATGTTCATTATCTTCCACGCTGTCCCTTCCCCTTGAAAATCGCTTATGCTATTTGGAAACGCATGCGCAAGACAAAGTTTTATCTCCATAAGCCTCAGTTAACATTTGAAATGTATTCGTAACTAATTTTTTAAGCTTCACCAGAAACTTGATGTTGACTCTTTCTGTTCAGTTTTTACATTAGACATTTTCCCGGCGGAATGCAGTTGTAGGTGTTCACTCAATGACGCAGTACTCCTAACTGGCGTGGTCTATTAAGTCGAAACTGGCCACATGGATAGAGGAGGCGCGTCACCAAAACAGTTGTTACTAACTCCACTCTTTTTTCAAGCTACACATTTAGTGTCGTTTTTTGTATCACATCTCGTATATCCTGCAAAGTACGTTGGCTGATGAATGTAGTGCGTAGTCCGTCGTATCCTTCAAGTAAAGAGCATTGGACACTCCCCGAAGGAAGGGGAGTATCACTGGCGGCAGCACATATTCACATACCATTGAGATGTCATATGCCTTGAACAAGAACTGAAGGGTAATCTGCTTTCGTAATAGAATGGTGTCCCCTAACCACGATGCCACGCTGTCGCGTGATGAAGTACTTCACAGATCTGGATCTGTCCCCCAGTCAGCGCCATCCTCATTGGATAAACATGAGTAAAATCGTGATCCTTCGCTGTAGCACTGTATCCATGCAAACGACATTGTGGGGTCGATGGTAGTCTTCTCAACGAACGTACTCAGTGCAGATTGCTAACAACCAATCGATGGAATAGAAGAGTATCAAGGATGTCCTGCACATGGTAAAAAAGGGGCTAGAAGTATTTGCAATGATTAATTATTTGCCTGTGCTGTGAGTTCAATAACAATCTCCTGAACGGAAACCATGAATGGAGGCCATTAGGAACCAATCGGTGAGTGATAGTTTTGATCGATATGGGGAAATCAAGGGTGTCATGCGCATGCTATGAAATGGCAGAAGCAGAAATAGCTTATTGGTGGATACTTCGACTATACGAGGTAGAATTCTAAAGTTCCCGGACTGAGCTTGTAACGTGAAAAAATTTTGCATTAGAGCGACTACGATAATATTTCTGAGGCACTGGATTCTTCCCCTTTTCTAAAATCACGTGGTGGGTGGCTTGCCACGGCGTCGTGTTTTGTAGGTGGATACGTTTAGTAGCCAGCGATTGAAAGAAACTGCGTTTGTTGAACAGATAATGAATATCAAATTTTGTGTTGGCTTGGAAAAGAGTGCTACGGAGACTTACGAAATGTTAAAGCAAATGTTTAAGGCAGTGATACCTTATCACGAGTGCAAGCTTTTGAGTAACATCGACGTTTCAGAGAAGGCAGGGAAAGTGTCGAAGACGACGAACGTTCTGGACGTCAGCAGACTGCTGAAAACATTGAAAAGCTGTCTGCGGTGGTACGTAAGAACATGCTTCAAGCAATGACGGGTGAAAATGAAAACAATTCTTTTGCCACATCCTTCTTACTCCCCTGATTTCGCCCCCTGTGACGTGAGCTTATTTCCTGAACAAGCACGTCCCTTGCAGGGTCGTCCATTTCAATCTGCAGATGAAGTTAAAAGGGCGTCGCAGGATGAATTAAAGGGCATAGCTAAAAATGGATTCCAAAAATATTTCGATGAACTTTACAAGCGATGACAAAAATGAATTGTTACTCAAGGGTCTTATTTTAAAGAGGGAAGTGTGTTTCAGCAACTTAACTGGTAATATTTTTTAAGTTATAGACCCAGCCCCGAAATTTTTGAAAACCACATCGTACATCAAAAATATACTGTAGGAATGGAACGGCTGCTCTACAATGCTCAGAAATAGCTTAAAGCATTTTTCTTTAGTAAGAGTATCTTGATTAACAAGTTAGAAAACACAACAATAAAATAATGTTTATGTCAAAAGAGCACTTTTGTAAGAGTTGTAGGAATTGAATTCAACATCATCAGAATTAAGACCAGTGATCAAAAGATCAAAACCAAAAAGATTTTCATTAAAACATTTCTTTGGGATAAGTTATGAAGATCGAATCAAGTTATATCTGTTACAAACGAAACCCTCAATTATCAAAGATGATTAAATTTTCCCTTCTATTACAAAAAACCCCCCAGAATTTAAATGGCAGGCGCTATGAAAAACATGATTTAACTTGTAAATATTTTCGTGTATAACTAAACATGCAATAGATTTGAACTGAAGTGAACGGACTATGGAGTCATCAAGCCTCATAATTTTTTTAACCCAGTGATCTTCAAACTATTTGACTCACGGAGCCCCTAGAACTATAAGTTGTGTTCGTGGAACCCCATTCCTCCCCCCAACGCACACTCTTTAAAAAAAAGATATCTTAAAATAATATTTAAAATAGTCCAACATGTTATAGGTACTTAATGTAAAGATAATTAAAAAAGTTTTGCATTTTATATTAAAAAAATTAATATAATTTACTCAGTAATGACATTAATTTGGGATTCAAGTGTCACAAAGCCATGCGATATATTTAGTAACTGGAATGTATGCTTGCATTTTTTTACACAAACTGTGAAAGTTGTGGTCTATTGCAATTATCTGTAGTCACATTTCATATTCTGCGTCTATGAGTTTTTGTGCAATATTTTGTTTTTGTAGTCCCTCACACTGAGAAATATTTTTCTCAAAAGTATATTGTTCTGAATAGCCTTAAAGTGTTTACAGCAGCGTGAAAAATCTTTTATATTTTGTACAAATTGATACCCTAAAATTTAGGAGCTGTTCTAACAAGTATGAAACTATTTCGTGGGACATGATATTATAAATAATAGAATAACCAGAATCGCGAATAGGTAGTACTTATAAAGAACAGAAATACTTTTTAATATTCTTTTATTATTATATAAACAGTTTAAAAAGTATTTCAAAGCAAAGAGTTATATTATGCATAAAATAAATATGTCTGTTTTAATGTCTGGGCTGAACTTCAGATATTTGTGGTTATATCAAACTTCAAAAAAGACATGAATGCCTTTTGCATACGCAATTATAATTTTCTTTTCGAATTTTCATCGTGACTCGTGGAACCCCAGGGTTCCATGGAATACAGTTTGAAGACCACTGCTTTAAACCCTTATCTTCAAACTGGATGAGTGTAAATAGTGTGAATGAGTGTTTGTAAATGTCACACTGAACAACAACACGAGGGCTTTTGGTGACGAACCTCGTCATTTTGAACATCGGTTAAGTGACGAGGGTGTGTGTGTGTGTGTGTGATACCCGAGCTGGCTCATCTCTTTCCAAACTACTTCACCACTCCAACAGGAGGACTTTGAATCGTGACAAATTTAACATCTTTACACAGCGGGGGTCTTCAGTTGCACTAGAGCCAGGGGCACAGCTGCTGTCGTTTCAGCCGTATCAATGATACGGGGCCCCCAAGCTACAGAGGCCCCAACATACGTAACTACAGTACCACTAACAGGCTTTCTTTTCTAAAAAAGGGCCCGATGCAGTTTTGATTCGGGGCCCCACCCAGAATTAGGTACGGCAGTGACTGGAACTCAATCTTATGACCAAATAAGTATAAAAAATGAAAGAAAGATGAATGAAAGAAATGTTGTAATTAATTTTGATCTAAACACAGACACCTTAAGATAAATATTTATATTACACAGTTAAAATAACAGTTAAAATATTTGTTTTCATAAGTAATCTATTTCCTGCAAAATTTGGACTTATTAATTAGTTACTAATAATCTTTCCGTGTGTTGTTTTTCGTGCGCACATTTTTGATAAGGTGCCAAAGTATTCGCTCATAAAAGGAAATTTAATCAGTCACTCCGATTCACTCACCGAATGACAAATATTCTCTTCGTTTTTACTGTCCTCCGAAAGCAATCACTGTAGCTCAAGTGAAAAAGAGATTCAAAGTATTTTTAAAATTAAAATATAAAAAAGTTTCTGTTTTCATGTGCATCCCTTTCATGAATAATAATCTGTGTCCGCTGCACGTGCTTGAGAGGCTCACAAGATAACGTGTTCCAGAACTTGATGCAAATGGTGTGGAATGTACAGAGATTAAAAGATTGGCATGTTGTTGCTGTTTCTTTTATCTGAAGCATGACAGATTGGATGTTAAATCACGTAATGTTTTTCAAAACACCCATTGCATTTCCTTAGTGCTTTTATTCAATTCTTTCCAAGTTTTACAAATGTAAAAAAATTAATCGAATTATGTTTAAACGACTTTTTTTATGCAGTCTCTCTCTTTTTTTTACACGATTTTGAAATTAAACGGTTCAGGAAGCAGCCACCTTTCTTGTTGACATGACTCATTTGGACTAACTACATTTAGGGAACGCTAATTGTAATGATCACTTATCAGTTTGCCACAGAACTTTTTATCAAAGAGAAGCAGTTTGAGATTCATCTTAGTATAGAGCAGGGGTCTTCAAACTTCGTCGACTCACGGAAGGAACCCCTAAGACCATGAGGTGTTTCCGGGGAACCCCACCAAAAAATAAATTTAAAAAAAAAAAGATTGTGTGTGTGCTTATGACCACACGATAGAAGTGATAACTTCAAATTTTGTAATGTTATTGCAGAGGGTTTAGTTAGAGGAGAATAAAAAACAAGGGGTTATTAGTATTGTCATATAAAGTTATTTATTCATGTTATTATTATGTATGGGTGAGAAAACCTACACATTTGTTTGCATTCACTGTATAAAAAAAGATTCAAAATGTAAATAGTACTATCTGATGTAAACATTTCAGCATTTTCTTATATTCTTAAAGTTTTTCACTCTAAATCGCTTTTTTAACAATAAAGAAAACTATCAGTTGTAACAGAAAGTTGTCTTTCTGCGCATGCTCCATAAACCTCAAACTGGTCAATTCTGTCGTAGGTTTATTACAATTAATTATTACTGGCATTTGGTGATTTTAGCCATTTTTTCGTTAAATTTTTATGGCTCCTTGCAATGGAAAAGTGCCTTTTTTAAAAATATTTTATGTGCAAAGAACCAGAAAAATAGAAAATTTTCAAAATAACGAAATTCCATAAATTTTTTGAAGAAGTTTTACAATATTCCATCTCAGTCTAACTTGGCAGCGTTGAGAAAGATATACAATGTACCAATCTATTTAAAAAATAGTTGTAACTTTCATTTTTTTTTCTTTTTTTTAAAATTTAAATCCAAGAAAATCCCTAGACATTTGTAAAAAAAATGTACAACATTGTAGAGATTGGGATTATAATAATATATTTAAAGTTAATCACATGTTAAAAGCATTTATTTTATAAACAAAGTTAATTAATATAGTCAATAGAGCAACGTCATAAAATTCCAGTTTGGCTGAAAACCAATTTTCGACGACAAATTTTGTCATTGTTGTAAGATTTTTTTTGTTGTTGAAGGATTTAAGATTGTTACGGAAAATTCCGATTCATTGTTACGAGTGTTACAAACCCGAACGTAATAATGCTTGGCTTCTTAAAACGCCTTGTAACGTCGTGAGTAGTTAGCAAACAAGAAATCTTGTCACAGCCTGATTTTTAAAATTAAAGCAGTATTTATTTGCTTCATAGGTTACTAAAAAGTCCAATAAATATGCCAAGCCGGGCGGACAGTCTATTTCACGGGAGTTCAATCCTTATTCCGAAAGGCACTCGCTAATCCCTTTTCTTTTCAGGGCTCCTCTCCAGTTTACTCCATCCAGGGCTCTACATCAAGTTTTCCATTCAGGGCTCGATATCTAGTTTTCCATCCAGGGCTCTATCAATCTGTCTCCATCCAGGGCTCTATATCCGTCTCACTCCAGGGCTCTATATCTCTGTTTCCATCCAGGGCTCTATCTCTCTGTTTCCATCCAGGGGTCTCTATCTGGAAACTAGGGGCGCCATAATTCTCATCTAACTTCTGAACACCTTTATTCATCACACCACCTGGGTTTTATAACCCCATTCTCTCGGCACCGGCCGAGGCGACAGGATTCTTCCATACAGGCTTCGCCTATATGTCAACCTATTGTCACCGGCTCTCTTTCGATATTGTAACTTCCAGACTCGATGTCACCGTTTGTCCGAGGTCAGACAATAAGCAATGACCCCATGGCCACGTGCTCTTGTCACCTAACGTCTGTTTGGAGCCATAAAACTTCGCATGAATAGAAGGGTGAGGTTCACCCCAATCGAAGACGTCATAGCCTCATTCAAGTTCCCTCTCCAGCAAAATGCGCCTAAAGAACTTATTTTAAGAATTAAAGAAGAATTTTATATGACAATACTCTAATATCCTCTTGTTTTTTATTCACCTAACTAATCCTTGAAATAACATTACAAAATTTGAAGTTATCGCTTTTATAGCGTGGTCATAAGCATACACACTCTTTTTTTTAAAGTTATATTATTGTAATTTATTCATTAATAGCATTAATTCGTGGTCCTGGTATCATTTAACATTGCGTTTTATTTAGTTACTGGTAACTTGGTAACTGTAAGGTTCGCCTTACTCTTCAGTTGAGTATAAAAGCAAAGAGAACTTTACCAAAGGAAGAGTGGAAACACGATAATGGACATTGAAGGGTGACTAGAATAAAATATAACTATTTCTTCACCGAAAATAAAAAAAAGTTAGAATTGTACATATATGTATTATGTATTTTCAAACATATTTATTAAAATAAGAAATAGACAACATAAAAAAATATAAGTATTTCCCTTCATTATAGTTAAATAAAACGATAAATAATAATTTTAATGCGTGCCTAGTTATTGCATCGCTCTACTTTCATATTGCAAAATCGGTTGCATAATGTGTGACTTTCAACTAGGTACTGTTACATAGAACCGGATTCGACGATTTTATGCAAAACAATCACAAAGAAAATAAGCAGTTCTTTAAGAGCGATGCGAATTTATTATTAAAAATCCAATCCTTTAAATACAGTATTCAGCAGCAACATTCACAGAGTAAATCCCGAAGGTCTTCACACCTTCAACAGCAATCAAACACAATCATCAGTGTTTCAAAATACACATAAGTAAAAGATTATTCACAAGCACAGCTGAGCTAATCGTTAGTCAAAACAATCCTCACTATTCGCTGGATAAAATCAGACTGACTGGTTGCGGCTGGCATTCCTATTTATAGGCGTGGTAGAAACTTCCAGAAATATAACCGCTCGTGTTATCGAGCGTGACGTTAATGGAGAGATCCACTACTTTCTAGAAGAATCCAGAGGGTTCCAAACTTACCAACATGGTCGCCAATGACGCCAAAGTCACCAAATTGGTGGCCAACTTGGTCGCCAAAATGATGCCAACTTGGCTCTACCGCCAAGATTTCGCCAAGTTCTCATTGAATCGCCATTATAACATAAGGGGTGGCAATGCTTGGGAATAGTACAATTTTAACGTAAAATAAATATAACATAGAGTAATATAAATGCATTAAACATCCAAATACAAATTATATACACTATTTACACAAAATTCTTAACACTGCCCCTTCCTCAAAGACTGCACGTCCCGGGCAGTACAATCCTTGAGTAAGAGGTATCTATTTACAGACAAACTACTGACATAATAATCACATATTAAGTAACAAATATACTAAACAGCATATACAATGCAAATAAATTCAAAATACATAAATTACAATACTAAAATAAAACTAAGGAATTAGAAAAGAGGAATAATTTACATTATTTACAAAATAATTAATGACTATAATTAATGACCAAGATAAGGGGCTAGCCTACTGTAATGTATTACCTTCGGTTTTGAGTGTGGTGATTTCTGTATCCGCACCACAACGTCATTCATTCTTTTTAGGACTGTGTAAGGATCTTCCCAGTTGGTCTGCAGCTTTGGAAAGAGTCCTTTGCGACCTTTCGGATTCCATAACCACACTTTTTCGTCTTCGTGGAAGTCGTGTCCGGTTCCTCTTGCGTCGTATAGGGTCTTCATCTTCTCGGAAGCCATGCCGATTCTTTCCAGACAGATATCTTTCCAGCCTAGCCAGAGAATGCATTTCATCCATCCGTGCCTATAGTTTCTCGATATACTCTTCAGGCGCCAAGGGTACATCTGGTAGCCGGCTGAACAGAAGATCTGCAGGCAGACGAAGATCACGTCGAAAGAGCATTTGGAAGGGGGAATAGCGGGTGGTCTCGTGAACGGCACTCCTGTAGGCAAGCAGGAAAAAGAGCAATTTCTTGTCCCAGTCCTGATGATTACTGGATACCAGGAGAGAAAGGCTGTTCAGGATGGTCCGATTGAACCTCTCTACCATGCTGTCGGACTGAGGATGTAAAGCTGTTGTCCTGGTTTTGTCGATGGCGAGTATTTCACACAGTCTCTTGCAAACTGCAGAATCGAAGTTCCTCCCTTGATCGGAGTGTAGTTGCAGAGGGACCCCGAATCGTGAGATCCAGTGTTAGACTAGAACCTCTGCAACAGTCGAGGCCTCTTGGTCGGAAATAGGATAGGCTTCAGGCCACTTAGTGAAGTAGTCCATCACTACCAGGATGTTGTTGTTGCCATCTGATGATCTCGGAAGTGGGCCTAGGATGTCAAAAGTTATACGTTCGAATGGCGCTCCCACATTATACAGCTGCAGTCTTCCTCTAGTGCGTTTTCTGGGACTTTTGCGTGCAGCACAGGGATCACATGTGCGACAACACTTTTCCATGTCACTCCGCCCGTTGTTCCAGTAGAAGCACCCATGAACTTTTCGTAAGGTCTTCATAACACCAAAATGACCTTCATTTGGACTGCTATGGAGTTCCTTAAGGACTGTTGAAACTCTTGTCTTTGGGAGTATTAAATGCCACCTGAATGTTTTTCCGTCGTCAGACTTCCATTTTCGATATAAAACACCATTTCTCAGATGGAGAGAGTCCCAAAGAGCCCAGTAACGCTTCGTTGTAGGATGGAAAGGAGCGATGTCTTGCCAGCTGGGCTTTTCGTCAGACGACTCTTTGTATTCTATTATTGGTTTTATTTCGGGATCAGCCAGCTGACCTTTTCGGACACTGTCATCACTCCACGGGTCCAATGCCGATGTTGATGGCGTTGCAACTTGGCGGACTATTGGATCTATTACGCCAAATTTCTTTTTGATTTTCTAGCAGTATTTGCAGCTCTCAGGACAGGGTCTTGTCCAAAGGGTGTCTGCATTTCCATGTGCTGATCCTTTCCGATTTCTACACACTTCCTTAGACTCGACTACACTTGCACGGTGCGGATGCTCCTTGTTTATTTTAGGGCAGTCATTTCTTAGGTGCCCTTCTCCACCGCACCCCCAGCACTTGGTGCTACGATCCTTCTTATTGTTTCGGGGGGCAGTTACTTCTGAGATGTCCTGGTTCACCACACCTCCAACACGTGATGCTACGTCTCCTCCGGTTCTGAAGCTGAGCCATTAAGTCTTGAATTTATTCTTTCAATTTCTTCATCTCCTTCATACATGGAGATTCACAGGGAGCATCCGCAGTCACTCTAGCTCCGCGGATGGAATGGCGGTCTCTGCAACTGGCTTCATTGGCGGCCTCCAATTTCAGGGCATATAACAGGGCAGATTTAAGATCTTGCACATCTGCCATTCTTACAGCCTTCTGGATTTCCTCATCCTTCAATCCGTCCACGAAATACTGTGAAGAGATTATTTCTCGCACGGTTGCTGGGTGGCCGGAAAAAGCCAAGTTGGCGAGCCTTTCTGCTTCGGAGGCATACTCCTGCAAGCTTTCTCCGGTTTTCTGGAGTCTTGTTTTCATCTGCAGATGTGTGTAGTCCTTGGAGTATTTCTGGCCGAACCGAAGATTCAGAGCATTATACAGGGAGTTCTGCAGTACTTCAGCAGCTTCTCCTCTAAGGGATGCTGTTAGTTGTCATGCTTTCACCCCTTCAGTCCATCCATTGGCTTCAGAAATTATGGAAAATTGTGTCTTGTATACTTCCCAGTCGTTTTTCCGTCATAGATTGACAGTTTTATGGCCCTTCAAAAGCAAGCACAGGTTCTGGAAAGGAAGACACAGGCACACTCTTGCTTTTGTTCTCATTTCCGCGAGCTAAAAGTCTCTTCTCAAGATCTTCCTTTTGCTGTGACATAAGGCTAAAATTTTCAGCCACTCCTTCAATTCTTTCCTCAACTTGCTCTTTAATTTTTTCCTTCAACTTGCTCTTTAATTCTTTCTTCAACTTTCTCTTTAATTCTTTCTATTTCTCTTCTACTTTCTTCTCTATTTTCTCTTCAACTACTGCAATCTTTTCTTCAACTTCCAATGCTATTTTCTTTTCTAAAGTATTTCTCAGCTCTTCTTGACCTTTCTTGGTCTCTTCTTGGCTCTTCTGTACATTTTCCAGACCCTTCTGCATTTCTTTCTTAGTTTCTTCTTGGCCTTTTTCTCCTTCAACTCTTTTTTTAGCCTCTTCTTGGCTGTTTTTCAAAGCATTGATAGCTTCCAACGGTGTCTTCAATTGCTCATCCATCGCTCTTGTTATTGGCATAAATCAGTGTTCGGGGTTTTTATGCAAAACAATCACAAAGAAAATAAACAGTTCTTTAAGAACGATGCGAATTTATTATTAAAAATCCAATCCTTTAAATACAGGATTCAGCAGCAATATTCACAGAGTAAATCCTCGAAGATCTTCACACCTTCAACAGCAATCAAACACAATCATCAGTGTTTAAAAATACACATCAGTAAAAGATTATTCACAAGCACAGACGTGCTAATCATTAGTCAAAACAATCCTCACTATTCGCTGGATAAAATCAGACTGACTGGTTGCGGCTGGCACTCCTATTTATAGGCGCGGTAGAAACTTCCAGAAATATAACCGCTCGTGTCATCGAGCGTGACGTTAATGGAGAGATCCACTACTTTCTAGAAGAATCCAGAGGGTTCCCAACTCGCCAACATGGTCACCAAAGTCACCAAATTGATGGCCAACTTGGTCGCCAAAATGATGCCAACTTGGCTCTACCGCCAAGATTTCTCCGAGTTCTCATTGAATCACCATTATAACATAAGGGGCGGCAATGCTTGTGAGTAGTACAATTTTAACGTAAAATAAATATAACATAGAGTAATATAAATGCATTTAACATCCAAATACAAATTATATACACTATTTATACACAATTCGTAACACTACGATTCTAAGCATTCAGTTGTTAAGCAACTTCTTTGAGGATTCGAAATATTTTTCGTATGAGGAAAGATTTTTTTAATTAGATATGTAGAACCAAAAGCGGAAAGCAGAGTAGCAATTTTCTCTCTTTAAACAATTACATCTCTCCAGTAAAAACATTCAATAATTTACAAAATATCTGTAAATTTATCTTTAGAATTATCTATCAGATTTTTTCCGCAATTTCGTCAATGTCCCTAATTCTAAAGATGTTTTACAAAAAAAAAGAAAAAAAAAAATTCATTTCAAGTTTATCAATTTTTATCCACTCAAACATTGAGACATTTGTAAAGTGATACAAAGTGCAACTGAGAATTGAACTGCATCCCGTACGTTGTAGACCCCTGTTCTACACCATACCACTGTGAAAACTTACAGCTTCTACGTACAGTTAACGTGTATTAGACCCGCTACACGGCAGGTCTTTAGTTTGAAATGGTTAAAAGAAATGTGATACGGGTAAGAATTTTAAAATATTGCAGTGGCGTAACGGAGAATATTAAGTCCCAGGTGCACAGGTACAAAGTCAGTTTCCCCCCCCCCCCCCGCAATGCGAGGGTGTACGTCACGCTACTGATAATATGTAACAAAAGAAATAACAGAATTACTATTTAAAGTATCTAATTGTGCCATAAGTTCTGTTAGAATTATAAAAGAGTTGATTAAAAACTTTATAATACTCGCTTAAAATTAAATCCTTTTAAGGTTTTAATTTGAGTTTAAATTTAACATCATGCACCTTTTATTCAAGATCACCTTTTCTCTGTGGCCACCCATTACAACCATTAATATCCTTTCCAAAGCTAATAATGTCTTCCAAAATTCCTACAGTTACAAAAATCGTCTACCTCAACTCAGGCACACCTCTTACCACCCGCATCTTCTGCTACAGCTACAACATCATCAGAATCTCAACCACCTATTCCTTTGCTTATTGCTGTTTCCTCTGTATCCAATAGTCATTGTACATCTGTAACATCATCCTCATCCAGTCAAGCACTTTTCCCCTCCACAAGCTCAATGTTTGCAGCCTTATCAACAGAAACACATCCCTCTTTTCTAGAAACTTCCATCTCCCCATCCAGTTGCATACCTTCTACAATTACGTCTTCTTTATCCCAGGCTTCAAAACCCCGTATAAAAAGCGTCCGCCTAAAAACATATCTAACGCTACAAAAGCAAAACTAGCAATAAAGATGGCTCCACATAAGCCTAGAAAGTCATCACTGGTAGAATATACAACGGATGAGAAAAACATGATTAGGTTTGACGTGGAGGAAGATGAATTTGAATCGAATACTGATTTTGTGGAAAAATATGGCAAAACACATTAGAAGGGATCGTTATGCTTAACTCCAACAAGATATAAAAAATAACTTTTTCTCAATAATACTTATCGGACTTGGTGGGGGCTAAAATCTGTTTGCTTTTATCTTTAAAATTTGACTTATTGTTTTATACTGTGTTTTAACTTGAACTTTTATATATGTGTGCATGTGTTTTATATATATTTAAGTTTATTTTTAACCTTTTAATATTTAAACAAATGTTTGGCGCAGTACAGTCGAAATCGGGACTTGCACCAATAAACTCCAAAATCACTCACTCACTCACTGGCCACTCATCTACCGAGGCACGCATTACCTCCTTGGAAATTTCCATCATTACTTTTCTTCTAGAACGCTTAAGACTGTTGAAATTGGGATGTTTGTGGCCCACCTCGACCAATGCTAATCACAAATTATAATCGAGTGGATTTAAATCCGGACTGCTGGAAGGCCAGTCTTTGTGTCCCATGAAGTCTGACACATCCTCTTTCAACCACCACTGGGTCGTCTTCGCCTTATGAGCAGGAGCAGAGTCCAGTTGAAAAGTCCAATCGTTCCCATTGGACAAGTTTACGTTCAGGGGCTTCATACTGTTACGTTGTTCGGGCCTCGAGAATTTTATGCAAATCAGTCGCAAAGAGGACAACAGTTCTTTAAGAGTGATGACAATTTATTATCAAAAATCCAATCCTTGAAATACAGGATTCAGTAGCTATATTCACTGAATATATCTCAGAAGGTCATAATATTTATCGATTGCTATTTTCCCACCGCTTGTTATCATATACCATTTGCAATTTTGCAATGCAGATATAAGATCTCTTCCCATACATGTAGGAGGATTACACTATTGGGCATTGGCTTTGATATATTAGAAACTTTTATAGATCAACATGCTTGTTGAAAATTGTTTTAAGTCACACGCATACCACTTTAAACATATTACATTAGTTTTGAAAACCATTTCGACTCGCATTGAAATTAAATCAATTGCGTCACAATATTTTTAATTTTTTGAAGTTTTTCGGGAACTGTATAATTTTGAAAACATTTTGGTATTCAGTGCTGACGTAATGGAGAAGATCGATAAGAGAGAAAATTACCACCTTAAAAGTCATACTTAACCTCGACTCAAAATTCCAAATCTCGCCGCTCTTGAGCTGTTTCTAGGCTCACGCTCATATAAACTATCTCAATGGATCCATTTCCCTTCACTGTATCATTAAAAACAAAAGATCATTCTATTCATGCTGGAATCTCTTGAGTGAATATTAATGTCGCAATGTTCAGCTACACGAGAGCTTTTGGCGACGCTTCTCCTAATTTTGAACCATGATCAAGTGACGTGGACGCGACACCTGAGCTGGTACCCCCTTTCCTAACTATCACACCACACCAATGGGAGGACGTTTGAGCTCTCGACAGATTTAGCGTGCATCGCTGCCCTACACGGCGGGTCTTTAGTGGTATTGGACTCGTGAAAAGGCCAGCCACGATCCAATACCTTGACCATTCGGCTAACGCGGTCACCTGGAATTTCTTGAATAAAGAACTTATATACGGAATGAAGTTAGTGATGCTCTTATCTAGAATATTTGCCCACCACGTGATTATAAACAGAAATCTGGAATTAGATTAGATACATAGGATTGTTGTTAACACATCTTGCATTTTACCCAGCTTTATAAACAATTTTTTCAGAGTTTTTTTTTTTTCGTATCTCAATTTAAGCCAAATTAAGAAGATTAGATTTCATTTCGAAAGAAATTAGTGAAAATAACTCTGACAATTGGAAAATTGAGCAGGGATGATATTTTCCTTTGAATACTATTTATCTGCGAATTTCTCTTTTGTCATACAACTGTTCAACTGTTAGCTATTTATTTTATTAATTTTTTTATACTTAAAGGATTTTTTTTTTTAAAAAAAGATCATTATTGGTATTTTTTTTCTTTTTTATCCTTTACAGTCTTTTAACCTACGCTACGGAAATTGCTCTCAGAAATAGCCTTGTGTGTTTTGTTTAAAATAGCACAAATAGAATAAATTTAATACTATAAAAGTAAATAAAATTTAATGTAGCAGCTCACAGCGCCTGCTAACTCATTTTTCCAAGTTGATTGTTCAGGATGTGGGACAGTGGCGTAACGAAGGACATTAGGCAAACTCAAGTTTTGGGCCCTCTAGTCCTTACCCTTCTCCCACCGCAATGCGGGGTGTGTACGTTACGCCGCTGATGTGGGATCATTCAGCTGAAATATACCTCTTAAAATTTTTCCGCCATCTCTCTTAACTCTGTTTATATTTTCCCCGGATCTAATAAAATAAAATCAAAATTTTCATTCGATATAGCGACGTAGCAAAATAAAGCTAATTATTAAATAAACTAAATTTCTTAACGTAAAAAGAAAAAAAAAACAATCAATTTTAAAGAAATACCTAGTAGAGTTGAAAATTATTATTAAAACCCAAAATAAAACAAAAAAAAAAATTAAAAATATCAAGGACTGTACTTTGCCGTCTTAGCGATTTTTCGTTTGTCAAGCTCACTGATTCCTACTGTAATGACTTCTCTCAGATCTGGGCTAACTATTTATTTTTAATATGAAAATTAGCAAAATAATAAATACAAGGGTACATTCTGATTACAGTTCAATATTACTTTTGAGTCTCTTTGGCACTCTCTTCCGTTCCTGGATTTACCAGCCAGGAGACCGCTGTACTTCGCGGGCTCGTTCCTAATCAGTTCGAGTCTCTTCCGTATTCTCTCCGGTTCTCTCGATCTTTCCAGCCAGGAGACCGCTGTACTTCGCGGGCTCACTATCTCTCTTCCT
>BMAV01026363.1:39639-66788 GCA_019973955.1 Trichonephila inaurata madagascariensis | reverse complement strand
ATCAGGTTTTCGGCCTCCAAGTTGGATTTTACAAAAGGTAGGTACATGGCGGTAGTTAGGCTTCGGGCACCCTAGAACCCTGCCTCCCCCCGCAATGTGGGGGGTGTACGTTACTCAACTTGATCTTGCGGTTATAGAAATCAATGGAACAATTCATTACGTAACAATTTCTCAGTTAGCAGAACGGCGATTTTATGTATCCCTGAGTGTTTTATGGATGTTAAACAGTTGGCAATTCGTAGTCATTTTTAGTTTACAAATAACTACGAAATTATTTTCAAATTCGCAAGCAATTTACAATTATTTTTAGAAAAGCGGTTGAGCTCTAGATGTTTTCTACACACCTGCTTTACATTGAACTAAAAATTTATGTGTGTGTTATGATTTGCTTATAAGTAACAAGAGTAAGTGGTTTAAAGTATGAATTCTTATTATTATTCAGCTCCTGTAATAAAATGGTATTTAAAAGTAAAGTATATTTAACGTGCTCTTAAAATGTTATCTAGTTTGTTTCGTGAGTGTCTGTGCATGAGCCTTATACATTTCCTGATTTGAAGGTATTATTCACATATTATATTGGAATTCGTGTTTTATTTATTAATGTATATGTATTATCATTCAGGTAAAACATTGGATTCGCAATAAGTAGAAATAAAATTACTCTATTGTCCTATTATTTTAAAAAATTTGTCTCTAGCTTACAAAATGAAATGGGTAAGAAAAAGTACGAAAAACGTTTACTCATTTAAAAAATGAGGTCTCAAAATCGAGATATTGAATGAACGAATTTTGTTTGCTTTTGCACATTATTCTGATTAATAAATTGGGAACTCAATGGAATATTACAAATAAAATGCATCCCCGAAATATAAACTTGACATGCAGGATAATTTAAGAAAAAAAAAAATAGTTTTCTTTTTCTTTCATTCATATACTATTGTGCGTCCTCTGTTTTTCGTTTTTATTTTGGAGAGAACATTTTTAAGCGATTTGAAACTTTCAGTTATAACTGAAGCATTAGTAAATTACAAGAATGAGAGAGACTGAAACATATAGCTTAATTTTCTGACCTTATGAATCAAATTGCCATAAAAAATTAATTGTTAAGTTGAAGTGTTTTGAAATTAATATAAAATTGTGTGTGAATTTTTTTTATAGAATTATGTTCTCATTTCAAAATATACTTGTTGAAGTTAGATAAAATGTTTGTTTGAATAAACTTACAATTTTTGATACATAATTTCTTTTACCAGTTAGTATTAATCTTAACACCGCCACCTTTCAAATGTTTCGGATTTTACCCTGATTTAAACATGAGCTATAGGATGAAGAAAAAAACAGATTTTTTATCGGAACCTACCTATATGTGAGAAAAATGTTTTATGGTGTAAAAATTCTAATTCAAAAAAAAAAAAAAAAAAAAAAATGGTTTCAAAATTTAAAATTGCCATAAACTGGATAATTTTTTGAAAAAATAGACAAAAACTTAATTTAATTTTGTTAAATAAAACAATACATAATTCATTTGTAATTGTGTTTAGACTCTAAATAAAATTATTTTTCTTCAATATAAATAACCAAAAGCGGTTATAATTGATAAATGAGTACTGAGTGGTGAATAATACAAAGTACATTGCAATTTTTTGTAGCTCTCTCTCTTCCCGTACCGATCCAAGCTTTTTTCCTTCCTCCGCGTTGTCGTGCGCTGTTGTTTCATCTGTAGGTATTTTTTCAAATTTAATATCAAAGATTTTTAATGGACCTGTTTTTTTTCTTATAACTATTTAGTAGTTGTTTTCTCATGTTAATACGTGCTAAAAAGTACTCTAATATATATATATATATATATATATATATATATAACTGAACAGTCCACGAGGGCCAAGGCCAACTGTGCCTATCTCAGATGTTTCGGTCAAGTGGTCAGTTTGTCGATTTACAGCAGCACTAATAGGGACTACAGTGGGCAATGGAACTCATTATTTGGACAAAGGATTATTGGTCACGTTATATAAAAGAATGAAACTAAAATATCGTTATTCGGTAGTGATAGCCTAAAATATATGTAAGACGTAGAACATCAGAAATGGTACATCCTGACTGAATCCAGGCAACTGTGAAGTACCCACATAGTTCTATAATTTAGTCATGCATATGAGCAGATGGTATCGATCCCCTTCATATCATCGATGACACACTGAATGTCATTGTGATAAGTTGTGGCCACGTGTGTGATGTTGTTGTACTTTCATCAACAAACATATTCTTGAGGACAACACAATTTATTACGAACTTAAAAAAATAATTTTTAAAATTAAGTGACCCACGCGGGTAATACTCAAAATGGCCACCGACCTCACGTGCCGGTGCCTAGAAGTTCACAGCTCTATACTAAAAAAACCACATTCTTCCCGGAGGGGAGCACAGTGCGCCTCCTGGTGAAGGGAGGAAACACTACAGTCATAAAATACATTGACACCATTCTAGAACCCAAATTTCTGCCTTCACCAGGGATTTATTTACCAACAATGCCTCATTTATTTTTCAGCAAGATTCTGCTCCTTGCCACACAGTAAAGTAATTGAATGACTGGTTTCGTTCTAAGACCATTGAGTTGTTGTCCTAGTCAGGAAACAGTCCTGACCTCGATCCTATCGAAAACTTGTGGCACCGTTTGAAAACTCTTGTCCGAATGAGGTACCCATGGAATAAAAATTAACTAATTGAGGATATAACTGTTTCATAGCTTCATGTAATAACGAAGGAAGAGCTCCATACTTTTTTCAGCTCAAAGTAACATCGATGTGAAGCTGTAATAAAAAATAAACGTAACCTCACTAAGTTCTGATAACTCACTGCTATCATCAGTATCCAATGTATATCGCAGCATAACTTTTTTTGAGTTTCAAACATTTGAATTTTCTTTTTTGTATTCAATTCACTATTAAATTCTCTTTAAAATGATTTAAAATACTTAGCATTTTGTGCAGCTTAAAATGTTACAAACTTAAAAAACATTACAATTTTAAAAAAAAGTGTCCACAATTTTGGCCACCACTGTACACCAGAAAACAGCTTAACCGCATAAATATGTTTTGAAATTCTGAAAAAAAAATTTTTTTTTAACCTCCCTAATTAGCTACGTGTTTCCTTAAGAGTTGTACAGTAGAAATTTTTTTTAAATTTCTTTCTAATCTAAATCAGATTTTGCTGAGGATATTTTTATAAGGCTTAACGCTTCGCATCTCACTCTATATAGCGTGTTTCTAAAATGATTGCAAAAACCGCACTAGGTAGTGGACACTATTTATTGAAACAGGAACACACGAGAGCAATGTGAACGAAAATAGAAAACACATCATATTGGAAGGAGGTGGCTCAATCGGTTGGGAATGTCATGGCCGCTGCATTGCGCAACCCCCAGAAAGGTGTCACGCGAATCACGACGAAGATGCATCGTTTGGTGGTGTTCTGTGACAGTAGGCTGGTTCTATGTTCTGCATAAACATAATTTAATTACTGTATGGAGGTTGTTGTACGCTCGTGATTACAATTACTTAGAAAGTTCATTCTGTACTATTAGTTATATTGTTATCCTAACTTTTTTTTTAATAAGAAAATATAGAGAAGGAATATAAAAAAAGTAATGGTTACACCTCACAGAGTGGTTCCCAAAGTGGTCTATATAGACCCCCAGGGGTCGATGACGACCTGCAAGGGGTCTACGTCAATGGAAAAATAATTTGGGGGTCCATGAGGTGTAAATGGGGGTTTGCGATAGTGGCTCTCATTAAACCAGATTATGGATTTAATTTTAAAAGGAAATTTAATCAAGTGAAAACCACATATTTAAATGTTTAACAGATTTAATTACTAAATTTAATTAGGTTAATTTGCAGTTACCAGGAAACAGCGTACATTTTATTAAGTATCCGACTACGTTCGGAACCGGGATTTTGCAAAAGAGCATAAATGGATAATTTTCATGATATTTAGTGTCACTCAGAGTAGAATACATACATACAATTGTTTTAAGGACATTTTGACAAAACAAAAATGATTTAAATACAATATTTTGGCAAAAAATTAACTTAGAATAATTTTTTTCAAAATGTTCTTTTGTGAAAAATGCTTCTATTATAATAATATTTTGCCTGTATATAGCTCAGACCTTTCTACAGAGGCTCCACTAGAATTTTTGAAAAATTCACATTATTTTCAGAGTTACCACCCATTGAAATAATTATTGGCGTTTTTTTTTTCTTAAAATTTCTCCCCTCTGTTGTCGTAAAATAGGGATAAACCCACTTCTAAATTATATATATCAAAAATTCTAGTTGAGCCTCTGTAGAGAGATCTGAGATATATAAAAGCAAAATATTATTATAATAGAAGCATTTTTCACTAAAGGAGAACATTTTGAAAAAAGATTATTCTAAGTTAATTTTTTGCCAAAATATTGTATTTAAATCATTTTTTTGTCAGAGTGTCCTTAAAACAATTTTATACATGTATTCTAATCTAAGTGACACTAAATATCATGAAAATTATCCATTTATGCGCTTTTGCAAAATCACGGTTCCGAGCGTAGTCGGATACCTTTAAACAAGGACCACATTTCAGTCTTTCTTGCCAGAATTAAGCTAAAGGAGTATAATTTTGGACGTCGCAAATTTTCCCAGTTTCTCAATTGTCACAGACAATTTACCAGGAAAAAGACGTTTTAACCTACGTTCACAACATTTAAATGCCCCTTTTTAGATTTTGAAACTATATTTAAGAATATTTTAACCACGTAATACCGCAGTAGGCAATGAATTAATAGGATCACTTTGAAAAAAAATGTCAGATTACAAGAATTAGGCACTAGGTATAGGCACAAACGAAGATCTTATAGTAGAGTTTAGAAACGGATGTCAACAATTTTGGCTTTAAAAAGATATATATACCTGTTATTTATTTCATATTATGGAATATCTTAACCCTTAACTTCGCACTGTTGCATTTCTGCAACATATGATTTATTTTAACTTAACAGACTCAATATTTTTTTTAATTATCTACAAATCACTTACTTGAGAAAAAATAGATTACTGCAAAGAAATACGTGCTAATTTTGTCACTAGATGGAAGTACATTTTTTCCAGAAATTACAACAATTATAAAAATCTCTGATGCCTCAAGAACTGTGTTTTTGCAATAAAAAGAATCCATTATATTTTATACTTCCTCTTGTTTATTGACGAAATAAATTAACAGATAAGAAATTTAAACATTATATGATGAATATAAATGAATCATATAAAAAAAAGTTTTGTAATTTATAGCACTACTGCGCAATATTGGACTTCTGCAACAAACAAAAAAAAAATGACTGAAATTCAATTTAAAACTGATTAATTTTTTTCTTCATATTTTCCTCTTTTATTATTACTTGAGAACTAGCTGATATAATTTTTTCATAGAAATCTAAAAAATTGCGAAGTTAAGGGTTAAGGAAATTTTTTATTGTTTTTCCAATTGAGAAGGAATTTCAGCGTGCTTGCCAATCACCAAAACAAAAAAAAAGAAATGAAGATAGAAAAGACTGGACACTATTAACCGGGGAGATATTTAGGATTAAACCTGATAAGATTGATGCCAAATGTTGAAAATTTGTTATTGCATCCCCAGATTCATCCCTCCCACTAAAAGCATTTGTTTGTTGCTCAGTTATTTTATGTAACAATTATTTTATGCATTAATTAAACTTTTAATTTAAATAATTAACATATGTTTTCTAAAGTTTCAAACTTTATATTTCACTACATTTAAAAATTTAAATCTTTTAAAGTAAGTAGCTCAAAACCTGCTGTAAAAAGCACATTTAATTTGATGAATTTGCAAAATTTCAATATTAGGTAGATAGGGGTCTACCCCAAAGCGCAAAACCTGTCAAGGGGTCTATGAGGCAAAAAAGTTTGGGAACCTCTGCGTTACACAATCACTTTAAAATTTCTTAGAGAATCATCAAGACTTTCAGAACTGGAATTTTAACTATCCAAAAATGTCTGTCGGCTGTAGCGTATAAGCCTCTCCTTCTTTTGATTAATATGTCCACCCTTTCTTTTTATTGAACATTTCCGTATAAAATTATCCGGAAGTTCTGTAATAAAGCTTTTTGGGATTTCAAAGAATCGATATAATCCTGATAGGAACAATGGTAAATTTTTATTTATTTAGCGTTTATCGTTTAATTTTATTTTTATCTCTGAATGTACTCTATAATAACCAATTTCCTTATTTGTCAAACTACTTTATTTTTAATCTTAGCATAATTCGGGTATACATATCATACTTGAACTCAAAAACGGAACAATTTTAATGCAAAATCTAAAAACTTCTTAATCATATGCAAAAAAAAAAAAAAAACTATGTGCATTTTTTATATATATTCTAATATATATTTTCAATTTTTGTTTCCCACCAATAATTACAATAAAAATTTACGGCTAATATCACTTGAAATATCTATATTCTTGAGTAGTTAATATTTGTGTACATATATTACCAATAAATATTTTTGTGCATCTTTTATTTTGTTCAAGTATACTTGGATCTTTCACATTGTGTAAAAAGCTAAATATCTAAAAGAATTGCATTTTATTTTCAAATTGGAGGCAATAATAGAACTCGTAACTTTTTAATTTAATTTTTTCAGTCATTACAAGATGATTGTCACAGCACTGTAGAATCGTGATTAGTAGATTTTCAATATAAGTTAGTATTAATTTCATTACATATGAATTGACATTAAAATAACTCAATATTTCTTAAGCAATGTAAAACTAAACTAATGGTCCTAAACTATTTATCCTTTATGATATTGAAACAGAAATGTCCTTTACGAGAAATTTGTGAGCTCGAGATGTTAATCAAATTTTCCTCCATTTCTAAAATCTTACAATATACTGACAAATTAATGTTGTCTAAAATTTACAATTTCTTCTTCTACATCTTTATATATAGTTTTTATGAGCAGACGATTTGTATTTAAAGTATCCGATTTCTTTCGGAACCGTGATTTTGCAAAAGCGTATAAATGGATAATATTTATGATGGATAGTATTTATGATATTTTCACTTAGATTAGAAAAGTTTAAATTATTGTTTTAAGAATAGTATTAAAATAAACAATTATTTAGGTACAATATTTTGACAAAAAATGAACCTAGAATGACCCATTTTCAAAATATTCTCCCTTTTTTGAAAAATGCTTCTATTATAATAATATTTCGCCTGTATATAGCGCAGACCTCTGTACAGAGACTCAACTAGAATTTTTGAAATATATAACTTAGAAGTGGGTTTATCCATGTTGTACGACAACAGAGGGGAGAAATTTTAAGAAAAAAACGCCGATAATTATTTCAAATGGTTGTAACTCTGAAAATAATGTGAATTTTTCCAAAATCATAGTTGAGCCTCTGTGCAGAGGTCTGAGGTATACAGGCAAAATATTATTATAATAGAAGCACTTTTCACAAAGGAAGAACATTTTGAAAAAAGGTTATTCTGTTAATTTTTTGTCGAAATATTGTATGTAAATAATTTTTTTTTGTCAAAATGTCCTTAAAACCATTTTATACATGTATTCTAATCTAAGTGACACTAAATATCATGAAAATGATCCATTTATGCGCTTTTTTAAAATCACGGTTCCGAACGTAGTTGGAAATCTTAAAAAAACTACCTGTTTTCAGGAAATTAATTTCTTTTTCATTTTTAAATGTAATTGACGAGGATTCGTATAGAGAGAATAAATACAGTTCGAAATAACTTCGAATAATTTCTTTCAAGAAATTTCTAAATTCAATTTATAGAATTTTTTCTCTCAAGATTCTTTCTTTTTTTTCGTTATTTTAGAAAATGCTTGGCATTTTCTTTTTTGAGTCATTTTTAAAGATTATGAAAGTGTTATGTGACTAATGTAATATTTATCTTTAATTTTTTAAAGAAAATGAAAGATAAACAAAAAAATTTTTTAACGTTCCAATTACTTTATGAGTAGAATAAATTCACAAAAACTGTACTCCAAATCAATATAAGAGAAACATCCCTTGGTTTACCAACATTAAATTTTTCGCGTGCTTTCTGGTGGCATCTTTTCTTTACTGATCGCCGCCTTACCATTTTCAAATTCCCCACAATACGTTATATATAATAAAACAAACTGGATTTTTCTCTCATTCAGTTATAGTCGCGCTTTTTTTCGCGGGATTTTCGCTATTATATTTTTGTTCTATTCTCGAAATATCTTTTTCGGATACTACACATGTTCTGTCTTAACATTAAGGAAAAGTTAGTTGTTACAATTTATGAGTGTGTGTTCTAGAAAAAGGATTCCGATGATATTAAATAATACATGTTTCTCACGAAAAACATTTAATTTTAGTAATTATATATTTTTATGTAACATTAGATGTTGCTGATATGTGATGGTTTAAAATTGTTACTACCACAATTTTTGACAGTTATTTTTTATTTTATAAAACTGAAGTTCTATGTTGTTTTAAAAGCCCCCCCCCCCCCCAGCAGAAATACCCATTATGTTCTGTTACGACAGTAAAGCGTCAATTATATTCTCATTGCAGATTATTGCTATTAAAAATAATTACGAATATTTTTGGACATTAGAAATATGTTTTCTGTTATTATTCTATAAAATGCGGACCCATTTTACTACCTTTTTGATGTCAGTATTTCTGACACATCAATTTGTTTTCTCCAAACCATTTTTTTAAAAAATGGTCATTTTTATATGATTATTCTACAACACATATGGACCCATTTTTTTCAATTGGTAATGTTTTTGATGTGTGATCCTAGTTCTGTTGTTTCAAAACATTCTTTAATAATTTGTACAGCATAAATAGGACTTAATTTTTTTCTTTTTTTTAAAATGGGTGTCTTATGTTAATTCGATCATATTTATATACTAGCTGTGCTACTTCTATTTCCTTTTTAACTTCCTAATAAATTTGATTGATAATTCTTTTCTTATCTACTTGAGGGGCGACTTGATTCAACCATTTTATAAATTTTTGTTCTTCAAGATGCGTGAATTTTAAAAGTTTCTTATGTAACCCGACCAAGAAAACGTGTGTAACAATCAAAATTTTTTAATTATGTTACTTCTTATAAACTTGACTTTAATAAATTCAATTATCAGAGAAGTTGTAAACTTTTTTAAAATTTTATTATTCAATATTCTGCATGGTTTATTTAATGTACATTTCATACAATAGATAATAGTGTACTTACGAAGGCCTAACATTTATTTGACAAGAGTTAAATTTAACAAAATGTTTTCATTGGGAAAAACCACTTTATTACCCGAGCATGATGTTCTTGTACAAAATTGGTTACTAAAGTAATATTAAATTTTAGACCAGTATGAGTTAAATTTAATACAATGTCTATTGTAATTTATTCCATCCTTAATAACATTTATGTACATTTTAATTTAACTATAGATTTTAATACATTTCAGCGATTGCTTATAACTGTACAAAAGCGATAAAATCCGATAGAGTAAATTAATTTGATATGGATAGTTGTAGTTGTTTTCTTTTATCTCTTTCATAGAATAAATATTTAACATTAAAATTGTGTTGCCAGATTTTAAAAAAAATAGTTATATGTATATATTTGCAAAATGTTATTAATTTTTTTAGAGCATTTTTGGGTTTTATTAAAATAATTCCAAGAATTTTTTTATTTTAAGGGGTCTCAGGGGTGTTAAATTTATCTAGAGGTCTGAAAATATAAGCAATTTTCAAACAGGTATAATTTTTTTAAATTTAAATTAAATGATTCGAATATTTTACACATTATTTATAAAAAAATGGGGCTTCAGAAAAGTATAAAATGTTTCAAATATAATAATAATTTTAAAAATCATAAGCATATGAAAATTCAAAAATAAATGTTAAGTATTTTTTGCGTTGCGCACGCTATTTTCTAAAATAGTAGCCTCTGATGTATAAAACTTTATAGAATTATAAAATGCATCATACTCTTTAAACCCTACCTAATTTTAATATTATATATCTTTTGTATTTCAAAATATTTGTAAAATATTGCAATTTTTTAAATATTTTTTAAAAATGTGTGTGTGTATTTTTTTACTTATTAAAATATATAAGTATTTATTCTATTTATATAAAAATAGCTACAGTATAATAAGAATACATTTAAATTTATAAAACAGCTTATATAGTTAGTATATAATTAAAGCTACTATTTTAGAAAATAGCATGCGTGATATAAAACTTAATAAATATTTCTTAGGAAAAAATTTCTTATTTTCATATGCTTATAATTTATAAAATTATTATTATATTTTAAACATTTTATACTTTTCTGAAGCCCCATTTCTGTATAAATAATGTGTAAAAGATTCGAATTATTTAATTTAAATTTAAAAAAATTATAACTGTTTGAAAGTTGTTTATATTTTTAGACCTCTAGAGAAATTTAACACCCCTGAGACCTCTTAACACAAAGTAAAACTTTCCAAAATACCGTAAAATCCGGCGTATAACGCGCACCTATACTTTCAAGCTAAATTTTTTAATTTTTAGGTATATTCGCCGTATAACGCGCACCCCCTTTTTAACGAAGAAATCTGAAATATTAATATACATTGTTTTTATGTTTTGAAGTAATTTATTCAAGGTATTATCCCAGACTTTTGAAAAAAAATAATATACTTCTAGAACTACAACTGTTCTTGTTCATAAGGAAAGTCGTTTCTTTTAAATAAACAGTGTATCGATACACACACACACATCTAGAAGTAAATTTTTTTTCTGATGTCCATCCTTTTTGTTATTTTTAAAGCTATCGTTTTTATACCCGGCGTATAACGCGCACCCTTAATTTTCGATCTTATTTTTTCTATTCAAAGTGCGCGTTATACGCCGGATTTTACGGTAGGTTTTTTCTCGAGTCATGAATGTCAGTATCAACCGTGATTCAATTTTCTTTTTTATTCTAAAATTTCTGGGAATACTTCTATTTATTGTAATGCTGATAAAAAATAATTTTGTGTGAAATTTTAAAAATTATTTTATTTAATACGAAACCGTTATTTATGCATTATATTGTAAAAAATTTTCGACCATTGTAAAAAATTCTTCAGAGCATTTTTATTTTATTGAACTACCTGATAAAGCACTATTATAAAGTCTATAATTTAAATATTTCAAATATTTTAAAGCAATATATATCTATGCCATGGTGGAGTAAATTTGTTTTAGTTAACACGAATTATTTAAGCAAAAATTAGCGAAAAAAATTAATAACCTTTGAACTAAATCGTAGTTATTACAGCGAATTCTTACAAAGCAGTATAAAAATTATTCGAAGCATAAGAGTCAATGAATGTAATCTGACCAAGAAAATACCGTCTGTAAGAAAAATTATTTTATGTTAGATTAACACGTTTATTACTGCTGTGTAAAGATTGACGTATATGTTGTAACTTATTTAATATTGATATAATATCACTGTGTATACGTATGTTTATATGTAACAAGTGAGAAGATTCTTCATACTTAAATCTATTTTTTGTAGAAATTTATTTTTACCGATTTATTGATGCAATAAAAATAAAATATTGCTATAAAATATGTAAACATTGTTGATTCTACTGTGCTCTACGTTATGTTTATTCTATCTAAGATCTTTAACGAGTTTTTTTAAAATTATACTTGAACTTAAGTTATGTTTGGGAAGTTATAAATATTATTTCTAGGAAAAAAGAATCAGATGAATAAAGGAATTTAAAATGTTTATCTTGTGATATTTCTCTCTCTGCAAAAGTAATTGTTAATTATTAGAATTTTTTGGTTTTCTTTTGGTAGTTTCGTTCATTCTTCGTTTATTTTTCATTAGTTTACTCGATTATTTAAAATCGAAATGAGCAGTATTTTTTTTTTCTTTTTGTAGTAAAATATTCATGAATTAGATGTTATGCAGGTAAAATAATAAATTAAGTGAAAATATGCTCATTTTAAACTACAATGCATTGTCCTCTTGATTTCTAAACGCTCAAAGCTTTTTAAATAATGGATGACAATTAATTTTCTAATGCTTTAAACTAACGATAATATGTGTGGCAGTCAAATTAATATCCTTGTCTTTTTAAGTCCACAGAGATTTGTTGGTTTGTCTCTTGTCTCCGAATGCATTATATGGATTTTTGCTACTTAAATATGCTAATCCCGACGTAGACATAATATTGTTAAATTATACTCGAGACTTTTTTATCAGCTCAGTTACTTTGTAGCATAGTCCTATGTTACGGTGTCCTTATTTATAGCTTCTTTAAGTTGTGGTGAGAATGAACTTAGAGATACTTAATGAGAATTTTTTTCATCAAGCACTTAAATTATTGATATTTTATGACAATAGCTACCAGGATGTTATGTTCATTGGTATGATGTATGTGTACTAGATATAAAAGGAAAATTTTCCAGTCTTTATACGAGATCAATTTGTTTTTCGACGACTAGAGAAGGAAATTCCAGTCGTAGATTGCACGTAACGGCAACTGTTAAGGGCAAACCAGGATTTCACCGAAATCTCTGCAAAATTTAAAAAGAATTCACTTTATAAAAAGTATTAAGAATTCCTTCAACTCTGTTAGTGTTTAAATATTCAATAATGGACTTCTCTGAGTAACAAACTCAATAGAAAGTTTAATTTAAGAAAATAACTCCTTTCATTAAATTAGAAAAATAAACGTTTATTTACAAAAACATCATCCATGAATTTTAACAGAACTAACTTTTTTAAGGAAAATACCAGATTTACATGTCATAAAACAAAATTATTAATTCAGTGGTTTGCTTTTATCAGTGCTGTCTTTTATGTAAACCTAACAGCAACTCTGGTTCTCAGTTTATTGCTGATAACATTGAAACGATGTGATGCAGTAAGCTATACTATTGTAAAGTATCTCTAATATATTGTTGTAAATTGCACAAATTATGTTGTATCTCCATAAGACATTTGAGAAGCGTTTTGATACCTACTTGTTTATTTTAAAGTGGAATTTTTTGTGTGTGTTTATTTGGATTCTATCATTTGTTCCTCCATCGTTTTTGCTTTTACTAGAAAAATGTAACATTCATAATCATTGGCTTGAGAGCATCTATTCATTATTTGTCTGGCTCCTTCTGAACATTTGAAATGCTATTCTACTGCTATATGCTACTGTAACAGTGGCTCATAATTCGATGATAGTGTCAAACATCTGCCGACGATTTGGGATCGTTAACCGATTGCGAAAGTGATTCCTCCCGGTGATTATATTGATGCCATTGAAGCATGACGAAAGTTTTGCTCTGATGGGCAGCTTCTGTATATAAATGGACACTCTAAATCTGTTTGCAGCAATTTATTTGCACATTGTTTTAAATAAATATCCTATTTTAAAGGAAAATGTTTTCAACACTCGTTTCAACTACAATCTGCTATGAATACTGATTTTAAAGTTTAAGTACAAGTTGCAGTCAAGAATGTCATAACGTCTGTGGACATTTGTATCTGTTCATATTCTGAATGTGAGGGTTCTCGTGATCATCTGTCATGTCATCTCTGAAGTATCATTGTGGAATGGATTTAGCCACGCATCTCCAAAAACATGCATCACAATATCAATTGATTTAGCTGAAATTATACCTTCATCTAATAGTGTCTAGACGCTCCGATTAGGAACGAAAATAGCACCTGCCCTCACACGAAATTTGAAGCTCGTTTGTTTGAGATCTCAGGAGTTTTAGTAAGATGAAGTGGACCTAATCTCAAAATTTGTGTGCTCGGAATGCAATTGCTTCTCTCTCAGTGTGGTTCTTCGTTAATTTATGTGATGTCTTTTCTTAAAGTATTATTTGCCCTTCCCGCGTTCTTCTGGTTTTCATTCAGTTTGTTTTATTCATCAAAGGAGGTTTCATTATTCCTTAGCTTAGAATGTATTGTTTTGCATGTTTTTAAATTTATTGTTGAATATCTACATGAAAGAAAAATCTCAACAAGCCGTCTCATTTCATTTTAAAGATTGTGACTTAGAATCAATGTGTCCTACTTTTTTGAATGAGCAAATCATTGATTTTAGGTAAGGCTGAACTGTTAATTAATTGCTTAACTTTTATATAAACTTTCTTTATATCGAAAATAAAAAGAACAAATGGTTATAATAAGAGATTCGGGACGTATAATAATTTTATATTAGAATCTGAAAAATGGATAGTTGTTTTGCTTAAACCGTTTTTGATTGATGCCAATTCAAGCTCTTAAATTATTCATTTTAATGTTATAAGATAATACTTAGAAATTCTTTAATTTTTTTTAGTAACCTCTTTCTTAGTAATTCCAGCGCATCTTTTATGTTAACAATGTATAAAAAAAAAAAGAAATGCAATGCGTATAAAAAAAGGAATCAACTATAAACACAAGTTGTTACGGAAAGCTCTAAAAAGAAATAATGAAACATGTTGCTGGTCGCATCACAAGATGTGTTCACGAACTTCTGTCCTTTGAGCTCTGACCTGTGGTTATCTCAGTGCTTCTGTCTTTATTTATAATCAACTGCGGTGACTTCTATTGAAATAGCTAGACTTTTTCTTTGTTATTTTTTTAAATGTTTGTATTTATTTTCTTGTTTATGTTTTTAGTACTTTATTTATTTTTGTTTTTGAATCTGGCAGTATTGTGCAATATAGCACTGTTTAGCGAATACTTTATGGAAGGGGAATATTCCAAAAATACTTCAAATCAAATTCTTTCAATCAACATGGCAGAAATCAACCGCAAAAGATTTTTCTGTAAAATAACAAATATTTATAACCTAATTATTTGTGTTTATTCCTACTGAAAATCAGTATTTCGCCATCTTTTAAATGTTAGTTCTTCACATGTACCTTTGTATTATTGAAAATTTGCAATTTGTTGGAACTAGAATTGAAACTGAACTAGTATTTGAAATACTAAAATTATGAAGTCATGTTATTCTTATTTTCAGACTTTTTTGGTGATTTTACTTTGATCATCTTCAGTGCCCCTTTTTTAGATTTTGTATGATATCTATACTTTAATAAAATCGACATTATGAAGTGTAACATACGTCGTTTTCTACATTACTTGTTCTCACAACCTTTTAAAAAACATTTACAACACGTGTCAGTGAATATTGTAGTTATTTGTTTATTTGTTTCTAATGCTAAGACATTTGCAGACACGGTAATTCTTCGCGAGGGGCAGCCATTTCATTTCTGGCACCATCTAGTGGCGGCTCCCGCTATCAGATTTACAATGTAGTTTTTCAATTTGTGGAACAAAAAGAGAGAAAAAAGGGTTCGACAAAAATGTAACCAATTGAGTTAAATTTTTTATTATGCACCTTGCATCCTTTTTTTCTGTAGAACATGAAATAAACTGATGGTTACAGACATTTTCAGTCTTATTTTGTAAAATAAGCACGTTTTTAAATTTCTACGAGATCTATAGTAATGTATGAAACAATTTAATAGTAATATATAGAGAAATAAAATAAAGTGTTTTAGTTTGAGTCAAATATCGATTAACTTTATTATATAGTGTAGGACTCACTAATATTTCACTAAAATACTCGCATTCCATGGACAGAATACTTCAAGCATAACATGCATGTGCCAGACTATTTTTAATGAGGACACGCTTGAACATTGTGTGTTCCGGACCTCTCGAATTTACAAATTAATAAACAGTAAGATTATTGTTAAAAATGAATAAAATAAATCAACTGCAATTATACAAAATGTATTCGGTTATTCGACTAAGTTTTTTTCCCTATAAATTCTTATCTGTGAACTTACTTAGAAATCACTTTCAGTCCATATAATTTAACTTACTGAAATCAGTGCTATATAAAAACAGAAAGAGAAGGTTGGCTTGTCTATAATATGCAATCATCTTGATTTCTTGGTATTTCCTTAGCTTGAATTTTGAAAAAAATTTTTATATATGTATATAAACGTACTCATTTTATTATATTAATACATTTACGTGCAACAATACAAGTTGTACAATTATGTCACCAGTTCTTGAACTTGTGTCAACTTTGAACGAACAAAGTAATTTTTAATCCTGCTGTGAATTGCTAGTAAAATTACTTTAATTTATCACGTAGAACATTAAATCAGATTGAGTTTCAGAAATATCGGAATGTGGAAAGAGAAATGTGTATATTTAACTTTCTTAATTTTTTAATAGTAATATGTTCTTTTTATATATTTTTAATAGTATCGTTTTTTGTTATTCTTGATTGTTCCGGAGCCGAATTGTTTGATTCTATTAGTTGTTTCGTTGTTATATATAACTCTTCTATAATAGTTTATATTTTTTAAATTCTTAATAAATATACACTACCGCGTTTTTCATTATTCTTAATTGTACTTGATTGAATTGTTCATTCCGTTAATATCTTCTTCTTTTTTTTTCTTAATGGAAAATAATTTTTAATCTTTCTGGAAGAATGCTGTTAAAAAATATGAAAATTTCTCTTGTAATCGCGGGCACAGAAAAGTATATAAATTGTGAAGGTGTTATGCAAGATAAAGATTTTTCATGCTAGAGCGAGAGAGAGATAGAAGGAAAAAAAGAGAGTAAATGTTTATAGCAGGTGTTTCTTTTAGAAATGTATTGTATCACTTTGGTCTTATTTAAAATTTTTCCAAAAATCAAAATTTGTCATAGTTAATTTACAAATAGTTTAGAGCAGATATGAAGAAAATATGTATGAATCTTGTAATGTAAAACTCTGTCAACCTGATGCGTTTTCTTTTCCAAATTTTCACAAATGAAAATGAAAAGAGCACATCATTTATGTTATTAAGAAATCAAGATTCAGTAACATTTATTTATATAAATGCTGCTATTTTTTTTCCGTTCTACAATCAAACTAAAATAATTACTTTGTTATTTTGTTGCTGGATCTACAAAATTTAGTATATGCGTATGGAGGCATTTGCTTTTCATAGTATCTTAATTTGAAACAGCAAGAGACCTCATGCTGCTTCTAATTCGATGTTTATTAACTATCAATGCAAAAAATTCTTGTAAATTAATTTATAAGTACCTTAAAATGCGGCGTATGACGCGCACCACTGGCGTACCTAGTCCTGAGTGGGTCCCATATCAAAATTCCTCGGAGGCTCTTCTTGGTGGGCTCTCAATATGTTACGGTTTTTTCTTACATATTTTGGAGCCACTGAAGCTTGGGGGCTCCGTATCATTGATACGACCGTAGCTGACGCGCACGTATACTTTCAAGTTGCTTTTTTTCTAATGTTATAAACATGTGCAATGCTCTTATGTTTTAAAGTCAGTTTTTCGGGCCATTATCCCAAGCTTTTGAAGACAAAATTGTACACTTCTAGAAGTACAACAATCAAGTTCATTAGGTATGTTATTTCTTTTAAATAAACAGTATTTCGAAATATGTAGAAGTTTAATTTTTGATGCACATCTCCCTTTTTTTATTTTCAAAGGTACCATTTTTTATACCCAACGTATAACGCGTTCCCGCCAATTTCAATCTTATTTTTGGTGTTAAAAGTGCGCGTTATACTCCGGATTTTACGATACCTTTTTTTTTGCCTATCGGTAGTCCAAATGTATTTTTATTTTAAAATGTTACTAACCATCGGCGAAAAGAATCGCTCAGGTTATCTACATTTGATCAATCTTAGATTTTAAAAGATCATCTCTTGGATTCAAATTACGAATTCTTGTTTATTTAGTTGAAGGACAAATATAGTTAACCTTAGTATAACTAATTTAGGATTTAAATGATTCTGTTCAGCAAATGATTTTTTCCCAAACCACCATCAGCAAAGATATTTTGGTAGATGGTGAGAACGCTGATGAAGTATCTGATGAACCAACGAAATGGCTGTTTTGCCTGGTCACTGAAATACGTGTACGAATAAAGTCACGCGGCCGTCATGTGAAATCTTGGACACCAGACCACTTCAAGGGAACCTTATCCATCTTCTTAATGGTTAGGCCAAACAGAATTCTTCGGTTATCGGTTGGATAGGAACGATAAATTCTGAGTGTGTGCTTCCTCCTCGCCGTAACAACCATCCTGACGAAAGATGGATAGCTATCAGGCGATGAAACGGGCTCTTATTTCGTCATGTGCACAAACCCTCAACCCCGGCGAGATAGGCTAAGGCTGGCTCAAAAACGTGGAACTCAATCCCGATTTTTTGATACTTTTTGATGTCCCTCCCTTCTTCGTTTTTATACATTTTTTTTTTATCGTTAAACAAATGTTTGACCCGTTGACCTTGTGACGTCATCAGAAGTTGCTATCTTCGTGAGAATATGTGATCGTTGTAGTAAGTGGCTGCATTTTTTGAAGACACCGGAGCGGTTAGATTTCTGTCCTTCGGCTGGCAGCAATGCCGACTGTGGCATTTAAAAAAAATTTTGCACTTGTATACAATTTCGGCTTTGATTCATTCGAGAACTTGGTAAGCATCTTTATTCTGTTGAATCTGCATATATTTGCAGTAACTACCTGTTTTTTTTTTTTTTAAATAATTTTAAAAAAAAAAAGTGTTCGGGAATTGATATAGATTTTTTCTCTCTCTGAAAGATGTGGTAGTATATTAAAAAAGAAAAAATAATCCTGAAAGTTTTTACGGTTATTTTATTTTACAAAAATGAATTCTTATCATTATCTTGTAAAAAATATTCATTTTTATAATCTTCTGTCTTATTACTTTAATAGATGTATATTGCTTTGTGAAAGAGGAAATAATGATTTAAAATCCAGCGTATAACGTCCACCCATACTTTCAAGCTACATTTTTATTTTTATTTTTAGGTATATTCGCGTATAACGCGCATCCCCTTTATTAAAAAGAAACATGAAATAAATATTTGCATTGCTCTTATGTTTTTAAATCGTTTATTCCAAGAATTATATATATATAACAGGCTTTTGAAAACTCTTTAAGTTCATAAGGTGTGCCATTTCTTTTAAATAAACAATATTCCGATCTTTGCAAAAGTCTAATTTTCTTTGATGCCCATCTCTCTCTTTTTTTTTATTTTTGAAGCTAACCTTTTTATATCCGGCGCATAACGCACACTCGTAAATTTCTATCTTATTGTTTGCGTTATAAGTGTGCGTTAAACGCCGGATTAGACGGTAATTAGTTTTTGAGAAGCGTCGTTTTGCTTATTGCATCTTGATTATTTTAAATGCTGAAACTTTAATTAGGAATCTGCGTTGAAAAGTATGGAAAATAGCATTTAAAAAAAATTCAACCTTTTTATTAACACATTTGAGATCAAATTAAACATGAAATTTACCTTTACTGAAATGTGTTCTAAATTCTTTTAGTTAAAAGCTGTGAATTCAATACCCTTGGTAGGAATAATAGGAGGAAACGTTTTTTATTATTGAACTTGAGTGGGAACAGGGAACATTCTAATATAAACACGTGTCAGTTTAAATAAGAAAATAATTCCCTCTATTTCCTGTTATATAATTGAATTTTATTATTAAAATGAAACGATCAAAGTGATAGATTTACTTTTTATCTGTAGTTTTTTTTTCTTTGTCTTTGATTTTTCAGTGTAATTTTGGTTATTTTTGATTTATGTATTGTGTCTTGTGTTAAATAATTCTGTTTTATTTTTTTATCGTGTTTTTGGCTCACATTTTTACGAACAATTTAAGTGAAAATATTTAGATGATTTTTTTTTCAAGGGTGCAAGAAAATTCCTAAGCTGAAACCATTTTTGATTAAGTACTAGATATATTCAGAATCACGTACTCCTGCTTATTTAATGCTTTGTGTGACACTGGTAAAACCGGATACTTTTTTCTGACTACTGAATACTAGTTTCTTTCTCCATTTTTTTTTTTTTTTTGTCAAACGTGATAGAGGAAGTGATGTAATGGTACTGTTGTTTTAAGTTTTCGCCGAAGTGCATTGTGCGGGTTTCACTGATGTTTTTTTTTTTCCTTCTTATTTTCAAGTGAAAATGTTTCTGAAAATATCAGTTTATTTTAAAATTATCTCATTTTCACTGCTAAATAAATAATTGGTAATTACTGTGGGTGCACTGTGTCATCACACAAATCTTTCTTAGTTGGCTGATTAATTCAAAAATTTAAGGCTGTCTTCGCTTCATGTTGAAGAATTCCCGAATTTGGAATATTTTTATATAAAAGAATTGAAACATTAATGTTATATTCTGGCTTCGCTATCCTGTAGGGAGCAGGATATTTTATAATAATACTCATTTTTATCCGATTTCAGCCATTTTTTTGGTATAAAATGTGTTTCGCATTTTTTCCCTCCTATACAGTGATGCTAAATGAGTCATCCCTTTACATCTTAAAATTAAAAAAATAAAATGAGTATTTATGGAATATTTTGAAATTTTTCAAACACACGCTATATTACAAACAGCTACACGAATTATAATGTAGCAAATTTTCATGAAAATTGAGACATTTTTCTGTCTGAAAAAATGTGTTCCGCATTTTAGTTAAGGCTCTCGTACATTTGTCAAATACATCCTTACGTTTTTTTTTTAAATAAAAAAATAAAAATAGTTAAATCGATGCATCAGTGCTCGAATTCAAATGTGAGTGAAGTAAAAATTTTAAAAATGCATTTTTTTCTCCCCCAAATTGAAAGCCCTCTAATCCAGATGTGACACGTGGTGCTAAACTTTCTGCTGTCTTTTTTTTTTTTTTTTTTTTGTTTTTAAATGTTTTTGTTGTTTATTTAGTAATTGAACCACCTACAACCGGGTCTCAAAGCATCTAAAAAATAGACTGTTGTTAAACTAGTCCTGGTTATCTTCTAATTTATTTTAAATATGGCAGCTAAATAGTTACCTGAATTCTGAATCCTATGTAATAAAATGTATGTGATTTATGAAAGGGGCTAAATTCAAGACAGTCACATGATAAATGCAATCACGCGTTCTTCATTGAATTCGAAACTGACATTAAACGTACTTCTTGTTCCATTTGTAAAATGAAGATAAAATTTCAAATTTTATAATTTGGTTCAGATGTTCAAGTATTAAGATTTTCTTCAAAAGGTTTTTCTAAATGGAACAAAATTCCTATATTATACATGTACTTTTAAATGAAGTGCATTTTGCTTACTTATGTGCGTTATTATTATTGACAAATATGTACTTCGTTAAAGAAAGTTTCTGCAAGAAGCAAAAGTTGGCAGCAGCAAAGCACTTGAACTGATTAGCTTGAAAACACTTGATTGTATTTATCACGTGAGTACGACGTCACATAATTTTATGAACTGATTGGTTGGAAACACGTGATTGTAGTTACCTTATGACTATGACGTCACATGAATTTAACCTATTCCTCCACTGATAAAATTAGTTGCATTTTATACGATATTGTATATTTTTCGATGGGCGCTATTTGTCTAAATACTTTGATGGTGGTAAATAATAGTAATAATGGGAATTAAGAGAGCATTTCTAAATAATTATTTCATGTAAGTTATCAATTTTAGTTTGACAATGCTTCTTTGTCCTGTTATACACAATGAGTGAATAGTAAACCATGACTTAAACCAACATTTTGAACAAATAATAATTATTTGCATGGTATTGTGACTGTGGAACTAACGTTGACTACAAATAATCCAATGTATCATATACAATTTCTGGTTGCAATAAATAGCAACATGGTAATAAAATAAGGCATGCCAAAATCATGCACTGTTTTATAAATAAGTTTGTTATTGGGTTAAATATTTTATTTAGTGTAGAGAGAAATGTGTGTGTGTGTGTGCTAAAAGAAAAGCACGTGTAGACATTTAGTCATTCCTCCTTCGAATTCGAAATTCGAATCTTGTCACCATTAGGCTTTTCGATCTTTGGTGTCTTTTATCTCTAATGCACGGAGTCGACCGCTTCTCTTTAAGCGCAAATGATGTCTAAAACGTTTCTGGAGAGTCGTTAAGTTCCCTATTTTTAACGGAGCTCCCGAGGAGTCTTGTTGATGAGAACAAAAATATCCGTTTGGAAAAGGGGAGTGCCTTACCGCCGCGCGGATAAACTTCTGAAAAATCCGAAAGAGAAAAAGCCTGACGCGTGACTCACTGGCACAGAGCAAGAGCGCCCTAACGACGTCTGTATTTCAGTCAAATAGTTGATAGAAAACAGAACTCAACCAGCCTCAGGACTTTATGAGGGGAGCACTGAAAGAGAAGCACCCTCACTTTGGATACATAGTGTAAATGTTTGGAAAATCGAAGAGAGAGTGAACCAGCCAAAGTGAAGTTCGGTACAGGATTGTTCCGAATCCGTTTTAAGATGGTCGATTTAGAATGTTGTTATTAAGAGTTTTCAAACAGTTTATGGGAAATAAAATTTTATAATGTGTGCATTTGTTTATGTAAATATTTAAAGCAAATCCTAAGAAAACTTAAAAATTTAAGTAAAACTATGCTTTTTGGGAAATCCTTTTGCTGTTTTGAAAAAAATTATTTATACTTCATAATTTTATTATCTCTGTAAAATGTTTCCTAATTAATAGGTGATAAGAATATGAAAGTAATTTATTTTCATTGCTTTTGTACATAGGCTTCTAGAAGTTTAGTAAGCACGCAATGCTTTTTTGTTCATGGGCTTCCAGAAGTTCGGCACACGATGATAAATAAAAATCCACATAAAGGGGAAAATAAAGGTGTAATTAATATAAAATTACAGATGGAGTTTTTAGGCATTAAATATAAAAAAAAAATGATGGTCAATTTTGAAAGAGAAATCCAACTTGTATTTAAAAAGGCAAAGGTGATGATGAGCAAAGTAATGAAGCACGATTATCAAACGTACATTACCAAAATACTCAGTTGGAATATTCCCTTCGTAAGAGAAGAAATGCCAGAAGACATTTCTACCGACCAATGAAATGCAATAGGACTGATTAAGCAACCAATAAAGCGTAAGGATCAAGAACAACCGATATTATGAGCGCGCGTACACTACGGGTGATCAACTATCGCAATGACCATTCCTCTATTTGGGCAGTTTTCAACGTTATGAGACTGCGTGGGGGGATCAGCATACAGCGGGAGGAAATTAAAGGGTATATCAAAAATATTCCATGTGAATAAAGCCAAAGTTACCACTCCATTCGAGAAATATTGCCACACTCCAGGTACTCGTTAACATTGTGGACGAGCATAATTCGTCCATATGAGAAAAATCGTGACGAACTGCTGAGTCCCGCAATGGAGCTTTGGACTTTATTCTGATACTGCGCAGGAAACACAGAACTGCCCTTTAAAGATTGCATCTCGGTTCGGCATAATGTCGAAATGTAGTCGAGGTAGCCATAGTTGTATTGTAACCAGCATCATTTCTATTGAGTCGTGGTGCCATTAAAGACTCATCGTGTTGAAGGACTGATGAAGGTCAAATCTATCGAGGCTCAAAGTCTTCATGTTGGCATGGTGTGGAAGTTTGATGAGCGGGATACCTACTCATGTGGTCGTCTTTGTCGTTTGACTGCGGTTCAAAATTACGTGGTCTGCCGCCAGTAGTCCTCGTGGTGCTTTAAGATCAACTTTAATAATCAATCTACCAATCTCATTGAAATTTTCACCCCTACCATGAAACTGCCTCTTTTCAGTGCGTAATATTTGGTGATTTTCTTGACCTGATTCTACGTACCTTATTTTCCCCAGATCGTTGCCCATTAACCATCTGATTCCAGGGAAAATGTAGACGCTTATATGAAGATGCTGCAGCAGTTCGAGATAACTGTACAGCTCGTTCATTGTATCGCTTAAATTCACAATTTTGAATTGGACGATCCGTAGAATATAAACTCGTCGTACTTGGATGGACAATCTCTTTATATGTGGAATCTTTAGTACACAAAATTGGAAATAGTTGTGCACCTACACGAGATGCTGCAGCTATGGATGTAACACAATAATGGTGTTATGGTAACAATGATAGGCAGTTGGGCAGACGCATATCTATTCGTTTAGGTGTTATAGCAATTATTAGAAAAGTTGACATCCTTTGGATGAGCGGTACAGGTTCTCAGACAACTCTTTGATTTGTTTGTAATTGTTCCTATAACCGAGAAAGTACTGAAAGATCACTGATAATACACTTATGTTTACCAACTACCATTTGTTTACCAAAATAATCAACAAAAATAATAAAAAAATATCATACAAAAAAAATTATAAATCCTGCAAAATAATACGTAACTCATCAACATTTAAAAGTACTCCCTCAAAGTCTTAATCTTCCTAAATCGCATAGGTTTGGACAGTCGGCTCTGTGATGGGTTGCAACCTAACGATATTTGCATACTGTTGTCTACATTCACAGCGATTTTAATCCACTCAATGGACTAAATTCATGTGACGTCATTAATCACATGATAACTGAGCCACGTGTTTTCGGCTAATCAGTTTATAAATTAATGCGACGTCATAAATATAATCACGCATTTCCAGCAAATTAGTTCATGTGCTTCACTGTTGCCAACTTTTGCTTTTTTCAGAAACTTTCTTTTAGAAAGCACATATTTATCAACGATATAATAATGCACATAGTTAAACAAAAAGGACTTAATTTAAAAGTATTCGTATAGTATAAGTTTTTGTTAATTTTGAAAACTGTTTGAAGAATTTTAACACGTGAACTCTTTACCCAATCATCAAATTTTGAATGTTATCTCAACTTTACAAGTTGAACAACTAGTATGTCAATTTTTAATCAATGGGAAACACGTGTTTGCCGTTGTCATGAGACCATCATGAATTTTTTAAAATTTACGTTACGTGCTGAATTTTAGGAAGCTTTTGTTTCTTGTTACCTCAGTAACTGTTTTTAGTCATGATAAGAGTTGTAGAATTCGCGAAATTGAATTTGAATATCGGTAAGAATAGTAAAAAGCAAGAAAAGTATGGCAGTTTTGTTTCAGCTTGTATTTTTGTCTCGATTAATTTCTTTCTTTGGTTAATGTAGTTTACTGATCGATGCGGTTTGGAGTATATTTTCTTGCAAAATGTTTACTGATTTTATTTAGATTTTACACAAAAATCCGTATTAATCGAAAATAATCATGTTTTAAATTTATGTTTTCTCTGTACTTTTTATTGAAATTCTGAAACATTTTTTTTGTTGTTGAATACCTTAAAAAATCACATTGAAAAATATAAGCATCACCCCATTAAGTTTTTAGAATTTAGTATGCTGAGATAGTAGTTCAATTGCAGTATATGTTAACTTCATTTTGTGTTGCATCAAGTACATTTGATGCATTTTGGGACATTCCTTTAATTTTGAAGAGTTTAAGACGTTTAACCAATGGCGTACTCAAGACTTATCTTATGGGGAAGCGGGGGGGAGGGGGGTTATATTCTAAAAATTACGTGGACAAAAGCGTCGAAGCGTAATTACTATGGTAAAAATTAAACAAAAAATCTGTTGGTCTCTGTGGAAGGGGATTTGAAGCTCCACTCCCCTCCCTTGTGTACACCACTGCATTTGACAAAAGGGAAAGAATTGAATTACATCAGGTACCTTTTTAAATTGTTGACATTTTTCGGTTGCAATATAATAGTAAAGAAACTGCTCTAACTCACTCATATTGAAGAGAGAGAAAATAGTGAGAAGTAAATTTTACCTATGTTTGATTGAAAGAATTTCCAACCAATCATTTTCGTAATTTATGAAAAATTCCCCTTTACTCTTGAAAATATGAGTAATCTTTTATTCAAATATTTTAATCATGAATAGTTATTTATTTATTTATTTATTTTTTTGTAATTCTTATAATTTTGCGTATGTAATTTTTTTTACACTTAAAATGAATTGATTTTTGTGGATATGTTTTATTTTCACTTTGCTTCTCATATTTTAAAATTTGGTATCCGAGGATAAATTATCCTTAAATTTATATATATATACTTCGCGGAGAGAGAACCGTTTTTTTTGTTGTTGTTATTATTATTATTATTATTTTATTTAACAAATCGAACGTTATGCATTGCATTTCAAAAACTGATTCTTCAGTCTCATATAATATTAAGAAAAAGAAGATTAAATTTATCAATTGCTTAGAATTTTTTAATAATTCGAAAATTAACATTCGACATGAATACAAAACATGTTCGTCATCTTCACAGATGTGAAACTTTTTTTGAAAAAAGGGTCTCAATCACCATTATAACATTTGAAAATGCTTAGTTTTCTGGCATATGAAAACTGTTTTTAAATTCGACATGATTTTAAATAAAGCTACATTTTAGACGATTGTTGGCTTTAAATTTAATCGTCCACTCTCTCCAGATAAAAAAAAAAACCATTGAACAGGAATGAACAAGTTTTTCCGCATTGGTTTCTTCCCCAATAAAAACCAGCTGTCATTCGTTCACGCGATTTGAATTCTCCATTTACGCTGGAGATTAAATATGTCTCATTTCACTTGAGTTCATTCCCACCAAATCGTCTACCGGAAAAATAGTTTCTTACATAGTAAAACGCGTCCTGTCACGATCACTGTTGGCGACACTATGGAGAGCATTACATCAACAGCTGAAACAATCATTTTCCTTGTTCTTCCAAATCAAAAATAGCCTCCATGCTCAGTAACTGTAGGTTGACGTTCTCTCCATCTTTTTTTTTTTCCCATTTATCCGCCGTCTTACGTTTGAGAGTTCAAGTTCTCCCCCTCTCTCTCTCTCTTTTTTTAATATTCCCCTTTCCTTCTTTAATTTTCTAATGGGAACTTGGTGCTTATAGACAGGAAAGAGGCAGTTGTTTTAATGGAATGTTTAGTGAACGTGATCTCTTGATAGTTGTCATATTTTTTATTTTCAGGGCCCGGTTTGTGATATTTAGAGTAACACTTATGTTCAGAATAGTCATCAAAGTTTTATATGTTAAGTATGCTTACTAACTATTTATTCCTAAAAAAATAAACAAAAAATCCTGTAATTTTTCTCAAAATCAGTGGCCTCCAACCCCAAGGCCGCTCAAAGAACATTAAATTACCGCAAAATCCAACGTATAATGCGCAC
>BMAV01026363.1:0-34639 GCA_019973955.1 Trichonephila inaurata madagascariensis | reverse complement strand
AAACACTGTTTTAATTCAAAAAAAGGTTTCCTTTCCAAGTTTTTTTTAGAGATAAAATTGTTTATAAAAAGAATGTGTTATTATAGTAACTGAATGTAATTTATTTTGGAATATTTAATAGTTTTGAAAAATTTAAATGTTTTTTTAGCCTACGAAATAATATGAAAAAAGAATTAGAACTTATTCTCTCTTTGTTAAACAAAACATTACTTTGGATAGGAAGAAAATCCATTTTATTTTGCATAATAAACTTCTTTATTTTGTTACTTAACTTACACCTTGGAATTGTGTGGTAAAAATATATTATAAGTGATAAGTCCGTGTCAATTATTTTAGGGAACGATACGCTTTTTCTTGTTAATTACATTTTAAAATATATCAAGAATTTATTAAAAAGTTCTCAATGATAACTATTTATATTTTCCTGTTTTGATTGATAATTAGTTCCAAAAAAATCCTGCTAAGAAGTATATAATTGCCACTAAATATACCTTCTGAATAAACCAGAGTTAACTGCGATTTCAATTCCAATTTAAAGAAATTGATTTTAGATTCGTAATTAGGAATGAAATTTTTAGTGTTATTTATAATAGAAGAGTTTTTATTATTATTATTATTTTAACGATATGTGTGATTAAATTTCATGTTTTGTAATATATATTTACATTTATTTTCCACTGCTTATGAGCATTGCATAAGTAGAAGAAAAGTCATAACTTCGAAATTAATGAATGTTTGACTTTCCTACTCGATGACGACAGTTAGATAAATCAGAGACAAGCTAACAAACTTCCATAATTCTTCAAATTTCATAAGAAGATAAGAAATAGTAAATCAAAATATTTAGCTAAGAATTCATTTGAATCGCGGTTCATTATTTGAAAACATTATTCCATATTCTTTTGCTGCTTCATCTGTTTAATTGAAATTCGAAACCGTTGACTGAATTTGTACGTCATCTATTACTCAATGAACACAGTAATAAAATTTTTGCTTTATTTTTATTTTAATGTTGGCGACTAACAGGGGTAATATCACAGCCATCTTTATGACCGTAATGAATATAATGTTGAAATTTCGTGAGAATATATGTATGTAGAGCTTTGTGAAGTTCCGATAGTTTTGAAAAAATTCTTCGTTTCAATTCAAGGTCGAATAGAATTTCGAAATGACCGTGAAATTTTGCTACATTGTAACACCATATGAATATTTTTTTTTGTTGTTTGTTTAATGATATATTTTTCTTGTCTGCCTAAGCCTATTATTCTTCAAAATGGCGTAAAACTAGTTCTGTGATAGGATGGTTGCTTTAATGTGGTGTAAAAAAAGATTGTTTTGGGGTTGCAAAATTCTTTTTCACTGAAGTTAAAAAAAATTAAAAGAAACCAATTGATGATTATAATCAGTCGAATAGCAGTTACGAGACAGAAAAAAAATGAGCTTATATTATTTATAAAAAAGATTTTACTTCGGTAAAGAAATGAATGGACACAGAGTTGACTGGTTGATTGTATTATACGCGAGTAATAATGGTTATTAAACATTTGAAAAGTAAATTTCATTTGTTTGAATTATTTAAAACTGTCCCATTTCCTTTAAAATTTTGTTAATTTTTTTTTATCTTAAAAAAATAAAATATGTGTTCCATTTGGGGTAGTTTATTTATAAACTATGCTTTTAATAGAAGTTCTCAAATATTTTTTTTTCGAATCGATGTTATAGGAATATTTTTTTAGCATGCTTCTGTTATTAATATTTCCAGTTAGAATATTTCCTATTAGACAGAATCAGTGCTGTTAGTGTATCTTGTTTCTTTAAAACGATCTTTTATTAACATTGCAGACGCTAGAGCAAATTTTTTATTTATCTGCATATAATATAGATATTTTTTTTATAAACTGAACTTTATGGAATATGGATGATTTACAGTATATTTTTTTTCAACCTATTCTTGTTCATTTGGATATATAATTTTTTAAAGCAGTATTCGTATTCATTATATTTTCACTGAAATGTGAAAAAGTTACCAATGAAACAGTTTGGATTGCAGATCTAAATATTTATCTGATGGAATAATTTTTTTTGTCTAGTTAAATATATTTTAAGAATGAGTGAAAGTATATATTAATTTCGCTTTCTAAAGCAACACGAGGGCTATTGGTAACGAGCATCGTTATTTTGAACCTTGGTTACATGACGAAAAGACAACACCTGAGCTGGCACCCCCTCTCGTAACTCTCACACCACAGCAATGGGAAGATAGTAAGGCTCGACATATTTAACGTGCATAGGCCTCTTCACGGCGGACATTCAGTAGCAACAGAACTCAAACCAGCGATACTCCTACCATGAATTTGTGACTGTAACCACTAGGCTACTGTACATGCAGTGTGTTATTGAAGCATGTGTTTTCTTGCCGCTTCATTTGAGAAAAACAATGACCAGATTCCTTTCGTAGAAAATTTTTTGTTCAAATGCAACATTCGTTGTAGCTAATTATACTTGTCAACTGAAACCCAGATTTTTCCCTTAACTTTAATTCACCTTCCAGTAAGCAACAAATTCACGCTTGGGCCATTTCCTATGTCAGGGATGGTGAACCAGTGGCACGCGTGCCATCAATGGCACGCGACATAATATTTGGGACACGCCAGCAGTCAAAATGGTTGCATTTTGTTTCAAAATAACAAAGTTCACTATGAAGTTGAACAAACAAACGCGAGTGATCGGTCGCGGAGCGGTGGGGAACACACTCGTTTGTTATTGTCTTGCCTTAGTTTCGTCGTGGACGACAGTTGCTTATGATGCTAAATTTGTCTACACATAGCATAATCAATTTTAATTCACACAACTGTATTTTAAAGTTTATTTGTGTTATATTTACGATTTTTAACTTTATTTAACATGACTAGTTCAGCAAAAGAACAAAAAGGGCAAGATAGTAAGTGCAACAAAGAATTACAAACTTGGCGAATCTAGAAGTATGGAATTTTTTATTAGTAAAAGCAGCAAAGCGGTGTGTTTTATGTTTTGGAACAGTGGTATGCAGAATATAGTCTGCAAAATTGCATTTGAAACAAATCACAAATCCTCTTGTCAAAAAAGGGAACCGCAGCAAAAATAATTTATTGCTTAGAAACCATTTGGCAGATGACTCCAATTGTGAGCATGCATTCTGCTAAAAGTTAACAATCCTAAAAAGCTATTTTTCATCCAATCTGCTACAACAGAAGTCACACTAATGTTACTTTAACTTGAATTACACGTATAACTAAAACATTTTCAACTATACAGCGCAAAAGGTATTTTTTCATAGTAAATAAAGAGTTTTGAGTTGTTAGTATTTTGTTTTATTATTTTTCCAATAATCACAACTCAAAATTATTTGATGGCACGTTTATACCTCATGAAATACTTTTTAAGAAAAAAATGGCACGTTGATCCATAAAAATTCGCCACCTCTCTCCTATGTAAAAATTTCTTCATCTAGGAATTCTGTTTTCCAGATTTTCGCTAAATGGCTTAGAATGAATTGTTTCCAAACAACACGTAATGATTAAAGAATGAATTCAGATGAAAGAGTTGTAACTAATTCAAGTTATTCACACAGTTCTATATAGGTCATTAAATAATTTTAATCTCTGGCACGTTCAGTTTCGGAGAGCGTTTTAAAGAAGTGTTAAACGATTGTGTTCTGCATCCACACGAATTTATATACCTTCAATCCAAACTCTAGAATCTTCCACCCTTTTTCTGCTGCCAATTTATGCGAAATTCGCGCTTCCAGCCGAATGTTTTCATCTCATCGCGCGTGGTCGCCAACCCACATAAGCGAGTCTTGAGTGAAAATGAGCTTCCTTGACCTTCTCTGCGTCATATGTGCTATATATGCATAAGAAACCTGTAAGGGGCCCATATATGGTCTAAGTTTGACCTACCTGCCCACGATCTGCCCCCGTTTTCTCTTCAGGGTGGGGCGTTTTAGGCTTTCCTTCCTCGTTCTCTGGCTTGCAGCGTGGGGTAGAAGAGTGAAAACAACAGTTGCCTAGGTGCAAGGAACAAAACAGTTCTCGTTCGTTTGCCGTGTGCTTGGATCGTGGTGATTGCCCATAAAATCTCGGCACCCATACCTAGCTGCTGGTACAGTCCCCTTGATGGGAGCGTAGACGGTTGGTTGTGACAAGATCTGCAAAGGCTGATTGTCAGTGACTTTGACGGGCATCTGAAGTTTCGCTTGGATATATTAATGCTACTGCAGGTAATGAGTGGAGTGATTGCTGATCATGCGAGTGAGAGAGAGAGAGAATTTGTCAAGTAACGATTTGAAGTGAGTTTGTTAAATGTGATGTTTATTTTATTGATCAATAGTATAAGAATGCACAGTAGATAGTGTATCTCCATGCAAGCCTTTATTTTTTTTAAATTTGTTTTTTTTTATTAAAGGATTCAGATGGCTTGTAGTTATGACATTTTATCCGTAATATTATAAACGAATGTTTTGTATGGTGCGTTAAGAAGTTTCAGTTAAGTTAAATGTTGTTTTTTTCAGTCTGTAGTTGTAGTTTTTCATTCAGTTATTTACAGTACATCCTAAAGAGGGTAATAATGAAGGAATGAGGGTCAATATAAAAATGTTGCAAGAATTTAAATGGATTTTAAAACAAGCAAAATATTTCAGTTAAAAATTTTACTTGAATAAATTAAGTTGCTGGAATAAATTTACGTTTATGTGCTTGGTTTTGAGTTATTTTGTGAAATGTTAGGAAATCTACGTAATGAAATATTTTTAAAATGAGGCTTATGTACATGCTCTCTTTTTCTTTTCTTTTTTTCTCTTCATTGGATTTGTTAAATTTTTTTTAAAAAAAAGTTATGTAATATTTCGAAGAGAAAATGAAAGTTGAAAATTGCATGAATATTTTTACTATAATAATCGGTGATCTGTTCAAAGTTTGCATATATATATATATATATATATATATTTCTTGTTTTTCAATTTCTTGTTGACATTTTAAATCCGATACATGGAAAAAAGTTTAAAAAATGGTTGCATCAAAGTCAAAATCTGCTGAATGTTTAGTGATACGCTTAATATATGGTTGTTTTGAATTGCTGTTTGTGGTTATTGTCTGTGGTGACGAATGCTTGAAGTTGGGGGTATACCTCCCCCAAACCCAGTGCCGGTTTATCCATTGGGTGCTTGGGGTGGCCGCTCAGGGCCAAGAAGGGCCCGGATAAGCTGGACTTAACCAGTTTTTCTGATTAAAAATTTAGATCCTCCAGTGCCAAGGGGGCCTGTAGATCTTCTGCGCCCAGGGCCCGAACTGAGATTAAATTGGAACTGCCCAAACTCCAACTTGACTGCTTCAAACTCCACTGAGATAGTGTAGGGACAGTGCAGGGGTATGTCGATTGCTAAGATAATTTTTAGATCAGACACTGAGTAGACAGCATGGAAGAAAAAAGCTCGTACTATAACAAGTCGATGGCGACACATTTGAATAGGGAGAATGTGATCTATATACTCAACAGTTTTCCAACCCTGGACTCTGTAGCATATGTAGGAAACGCGCGACCTCTGTGAGTGACTAGTGCGGTCTCCATATAGAAGTTACATCTGGCATCAATGGATATCCATTTATTTAGGGAACGCAATTAGAACATTTAAAGAATTAAATGAACATTGATATACAAATGTTTCAGTGGCTACTGGCGACCATAATCAATTATTTATATCAAACAATAATGCACTTAGTACAAAATGACACCCTACTAGACATATTACCTGATCTTTTCACAAAAATTATTTTCTTGCATTTATTACTAATTAAAACGAGGACTATAATGCAAAACACTTTCCCACTTTTTGACCAGCAATCGCCCACTTTTTAAAACTTGATAGAGCACGAAATGTATAATTTTATATTTGGCGGACCGCTAATATAATTGACTACTATATGGCGGGCTATTGACTACTGTAACTATATCGTCACTCATTTACGTTTCTTCATTTACATTTCCATATCACTGAAAAGGAACTTTACGATTAGCAAGAACAAACCGGCAATGCAAAACAATATCAACAATCGAAAGTGTTATGTGGCCGACAATTAACCATGGTTGCCAACACTCGCTCTCGAGTGTCGCTAAACTCAGAAGGAGTTTTGTTAAAGGTAGTAGCTAAAATTTTTAACAAAGTATAAAAAAATTGCATAATACGTTTTATTATACTTGATTTTTATAACTGAATCTTCACAAAAGTATAAATAACGTCCCAATTTTTCTGTAGACCATTAAACTTTTTTCACGGACCACCATTTGGCGAACGCTGCTTCAAGCTATAGTTTAACATTTGATATTATTCTTGAGATTTCTCGGAGATGATTTGTAACTCTTCTAATAATCTTTAATCAAAGATTAAATAAACTTCTTTATTTAGCTGAGGAAGAAGAGAAGTACAAGTAGGAAATTTTGATTTTAAAATGTGGCATAGAGAAGGATGGATTCAAACACCTCCCATATACCATAAGAATTTTTAGCGTAAAGGCGTTTTCGTCTACGTGTTTTGTAAAATGTTCCTTACACGTAATTTGTGTATGCCACTGGTTTAGGATGACTATCTTCAAAAGGGGTGGGCAAATACAGCCCGCCTAGACTGTCAGAAAACCAAAAGTAAATATCAATGCAAGTTGGCTGACATTCATTTGCAGGCTGTGATGTCAACAAGCCATCTCACTCCCGATTTCAAGATTATTGTTGAAAAATGTGATTTGTCTCATGAAATGGATTGTAAAATTAGCACAATCAATAATTTACCATTATTTATATTTATTGATTTTTATGGTACAATTTCTGTCATGCAAAGTTAGAACTAATGGATTAAATTATTTTAAAAAGATGCGGCCCTCGACACAAAACAAGCCCTGCCCTGATGTCGAGGAGAAAAAACTCATTTGATTTGTAGTGAGAGTGTTCTTTGAATAAATCCGCCTGTAAACGTTCGCCAGTTCGAATTTTAAAATACAAAACAATAAAAAAAAAAGCATGCTCTTCAATCATTTTTCCTACAATGTTTCAAAAAGAATGCATGGATAATTTCTTCACTTCCGTTTCCTTGGTCCTGGATATTGAAATCTTCGCTGGTTTGAGAGAGGGACCGCACCCTTGGAGAATTCCGTTCCGATTAGCATGCGAGTTCTCTTGGAGAGGCTGTTATGCAGCATTCCTCCCAAATCTCTGCCAAGGTCAGCCACTTTCTCATTCATTTCGAATAAAACGACCTTGTTGCTGGGGGAAGCACCACTTCCTGTCTCCTCTCTCGCTGCTGGTGACTCGGGATTTCTAAAATAAACCGGCGAGGGAAAAAAACCAGTCTAGTTCTTTTGGGAATTGAGCAGCTCCTAGAACATACTTAGAAAAAAGCGATTTGAAAAATGACGCTCCTTCAGTTTCTACTAGGATGTGGAGAGAAGTTTAACCCTTGCTTGTTTTTCCCTCCAGAATCATGCTTTCCGGGAACAAGTGTTATGCAAGGGTCCCCCCTGTTTTCCAAGATCCTGTTTTGATTCGAAGAATGGAATATAAATCTACTAGTTCTGGAGTTGTGGAACTTTACATAGGTCTAATTAGAACTTAAATTGTAAAAAATTATTGAAAAATTTCAAAATGAATCTTTTTTTGTCCAAGAACGTTAATATTATGATAAGAACTTCGAATAGGGGGAAAAGTTTTAACAATAATAAATTTAGGTTTGATGCAGTGTTGCGCTAGTGATGCTCTGAGGTTTAGAAGGGGAAAAAACGATTAAAAGTACACGAGAGAGTAACGCGTGCAAAATTAATTCTTTTTTATTAAATTAACAAATTTATTTAAATGTAAATAACAAAACGAAGTATAGAATTGATTTGATAATGGCAGTACATTGCATTGGAATTATATACCGTAAAATCCGGCGTATAACGCGCACCGGTGTATAACGCGCACCTATACTTTCAAGCTAAAATTTTCAATTTTTAGGTATATTCGCCGTATAACGCGCACCCCCTTTTTAACGAAGATATCTAAAATATTAGTATACATTGTTTTTAAGTTTTGAATTAATTTATTCGAGGTATTATCCCAGACTTTTGAAAAAATAGTATACTTCTAGAACTGCAACTGCTCTTGTTCATAAGGCAAGTCGTTTCTTTTAAATAAACAGTGTTTCAATACACATCTAGAAGTATTTTTTTTTTATGTCCATCCTTTTTGTTATTTTTAAAGCTATCGTTTTTATACCCGGCGTATAACGCGCACCCTTAATTTTCGATCTTATTTTTTGTCTTCAAAGTGCGCGTTATACGCCGGATTTTACGGTAATTATTATAATTAGCTGACAATATTTTGAAAATGGTTATATGATCGGATTACATTATACATAATTTCATATTATGGGATAATTTTTAAAGAATCTTCAGTTTCAATTATTTATACGTGGAGTTTTTTATTTAAAATATTTTTAGTGCCATTATAGGCTAAAGAAAACTTTTACGTATTTAGGCATTGCTCTGAATTAAATGTATTTATATGAACATACGAAAAAATATTGTAAAACTAATTCTTTTTTAATTGTTATTTCTTCTTTTTTCAATTCTCTATTTCTAAATGTAAAAAAGTTGGTATGTGTTTTTTTTTTAAAGGATTTGTGATTTATCTTAAAAAGGTCTCATAAGCTTTAAAAAATATGAATGAATTTCTTTTGAATAATTATTTGCATGTAAAGTCTAAAATTTTTTTAAAAAAGTGTTTATAAGCGATATTCTACGTAGTTTTAATTAACACAATAATACTCTGTGATATCTTACTCATAAATATTTCAAATTATTTTAAAACTGCTGAATGAATTTCTGAATATAGGAGCTAATATTTTATGTTTTTATACTTCTTAGAACTGATGAATATTAAATAGCATAAATAAAGTGAAATCTTGTTCAAAATTTTAGTTTTAAATTATTTCTTATGAAACATAACTAAAATGAATTCGAAGTTTTTAAAAGCTATTTTTATGAAATTTCAAAAATAACTTTAGTGTTTTTACAAAAGTAACTTAAAAATAATAAAACAAAATTTATTAATTGTACATTAAAAACTAAAATAAATTAAAATTTTTTTAAAAAGCTACTTTTATGAAACTCTTTGTTTGTTTGTTTTATGTTTTATTTTTTATTTTGTTCGAAAAAAAATACCATCTATTATAACAGCTCATCACGAATTTTTAAAATTAAACTCGCAAACAATATTGATACATACAGAAGTAACATTTTTGAACTAAGTAATAGTAATTACAAAAGTATTGTTGATTACGAATACATTATTCTTTTTCGATAAAAAAAGATAGAAAAAAATATTTAAAAAAATTGTTCGTTTAAAAAAACGTTACCGATATAATAACAAAATATTAATCATTTTCTCTCTTTTATGAAAAATATTATTTTCTTCAGAGTGCTGACATAAGCTTTTTGTAATAATTCTAAAAGCATGACTATTTTTCTTCCGTTGGTGAATCGAACGAGATTCTCAACCGCTTTTCTTGAATAACTTCATGAAAAGAATCAAGTTTCCTGACCATGAAAACAGGTGTTCCACCACGGTAACCAAAATATAAAACTATTTATCTTTTTAAAAACATTTTCTCCTTCATTGGAACTGTTGGCATTTCTTTGGAATGCATACATAAACAGTTTTTTTTTAGGGAATTTCTCTTACGTTATGAGAACGTGTTGAAACCACACACACCAGGATTGTGCATCTAACAGAATGACGAGAAAAACAATGCAATTGTTTTTTCTTTTTTGTTACCTAGAACCGCAAAACGTGCTGTTAGTGATATCAATGCGAGGATCAGTGGATTTTAATCGGTTACGTGTTCAGAGGAATAGTTCACGGACGTTTTTATTATTGTCAAATGAAATTAAGATATTGGTAAGGAATTCTATTCTATAAGCTTCCTTTTTATCATTTATAATTTAAGTGTTCTTCATGCTTATGTAATCTTTAAAATCATACTAGTAACGAACATGCTTTTGGTATTCAAATACCGCTTCATGCTTTGAGTTAAAATATCTTCTGTAGATTTTTATAAAACATTATTCTAAAGTACAGAAACAAAATAGCCCAAAAAGAAAAGTTCTATAATTTTTTTTAAACTCGTTATTAATAAGTTTATAATACAAACATTTAAATACTTGAGAGTTCTAGATTTAAATTTTGATTTCGAATAAAAGCACAATATAAAAAAATTTGCTCATTAAGAATTTTTTTTTTGTATTTGAAAACCATTTGTGATATATATATTTTTTTCAACTATTACTGATTTTCTTAATAGTTAAATGTAACTAATACTTTTTTAGAAAATTGTACTTTTAAAAAATATTTATTTTGCGTAATGTTTGTTCTTTTATTTTGTAAATATTGGATACAAGAATTGGAATTTTTTTTGTTAATAATATTTAATCTGATTACAATTAATTGAGAAAGGTTTTAAAGTTTCCATTTAAGCGTCAAAAATTGAAAATTATTTGTGTTTTAAATAAGATAAGCTTGATTTGTTATTATTATTTGTTTTATTGCTACCGATAAGCCTTAAAAATTCACTTCTTGAAATTTTTTAATCAAAAAGAAGGCTGATGTGTTTCGTGATATTTGAAAATAAATTCCATTATAACCAAGTCAGTATTGTGTAATGATAACGCTTTCAATGAAATTTAGCCCTTTCCCCTATATTTGCGCATTTATTTTACTATGTACTGAATGAGATCTCGAAATGGCAGTTTATCTTTCGCATTTTCATCAACATTATTATTTTTTGAATTATTTTCATATCGCCGCAAAAATAAAATTTATCCATATTTTTCTCATTACTGAAGAGATTAAATATTTGCTACATTTCTTGATTTTTCAACTATGTGTGTGGAAGGTGGTCCAGAATTATAAATCAATTAATATCGTTCCGTTATGTAAACCTTTATAACTATATTAATTAAAATAATACAAATTTTTAAAAAAATAGTTGTAGAAATTCTAAAATTCTGTACAAAAATATTCCGTTTCTAATTTAAGTTCATTAGCATTGAATTAAAAGTATTTTATTTCTCTGGACTTGTAACATTGCTCGAAAATATTCAAAGCTGTACTAGAATAACTTACCAATTTGATTTTGTGAAACATATTTTAAAGTATTGATTCTTCCGCATTAGAATCAGGACTTAGAAAATTTAATATTTTATGAAGTTACTTTAATCAATTTTTTGAATAAATTAAAAAATCTCAAATGTACATCTTTATATGCTCGCAAGTAAATATAGTTTCGTTTTAGTTAATTTATTGGTAAAATTTTTTATATCGCTAAATATTTTGTAATTATATAATGCTATGATGTTGATCTTAATGAAAAAAGAAAATGAACGGTTTTTAAAATCCAGCACAGGAGATGCTTTTTTTTATTATTATTTTATGGTGCGATATAACGTGTCTATAATATTCTGCAAGCCTTACAGATTTACATTGATACATTTTTTAAAGTATCAGAAAGTAATTGAAAATATTCTGGTAATTTTACAGTACCGTACATATTTATCTTCAAATACTAAATTGTTGCCACTTAATTATACTTTATAGCGTTTAATATTTCTTTTATCAAAACACAGTTGTCACATTTGGCGACGTAGTGCTGGAAAATATTTCAGACCTTTCTTTAAAAACACCTATTCACTTTTACATCATTTATATTCCACACAAACCACTGCAATCTTCTCCAACCGGAGGGTAATAATGATACCCATCTGGGAAAATGAAGTCGGAATGTTCGCTCGGAGTAATCCGCATATGAGATGCACAGCCCTATTTTACATAGACTTCAGCGGAGTCTATTTCTGTGCATTGCTGTTTGCATGGCAACATACGTTTGCTGATTTCCTGTCTGTGTCATGGCAGTCGCCAAGAAACCGCAGAGGAATGAGGGCCAAGTGTGATTGATGAACGTGATTGGAAAGTGTATCGCAGCTAATCGCCTCTAGATGAATAAAATGGGTATAAAAGACTAGAAATCTGTGTCGGTGGTGGCGTTATTAGCTTGGTCACGCTCCAGTGCTGCCTGTTACAATTCCATCGCTATGACAACCTTTGCTAGGTTTTTTGCTTCGGCTAATGAGGTAACTGCTCACGTTTCGAGTTGATGCTCTTTCTGTGTGTGTGTAGCTTCTGCACACATAAAAAAATCTCTACAATTCCACTTTTTTGTTGTTTGCCTTCCAGGTATGGCGGAATGTGTGGTTTAACGAGTTCAGGATGTAATATTGTAGCACTTAATTATTTTGAGATGTCGAAGAAGGGTTTTTCCCCGTTTGTGTGGTAAATAAACGCCAGGAGGAATGTATATTAGCTCGACTCATCACAGACTTCCTTGATGTCTTCCTTAATATTTTATTGATTATTTCCTGCATACTATCTTGGGTGATCGTTGCGTGTACATGGAACTGTTTCTAATTTGGTTCCTGATACATATGTACAATATTTGCCCTTTTTATTGGAGAATAAAGCAAAAACATAAAACGATTACATTCACTTAAAATGATTTAGATTTTTAAAAGTTAAAAGGAAATATTTTGAGTGAAGAATTTAAGTATTTAATACGATTACATAGTGTGGTTTTGAGTATTTTTGAAATTGGATTTTTAAATATTCTTATTAAGTTACAAACGCATGAATAGGGTGTTTTATTTTTTCAGTGCGAATAAAGTTCTGCAAATTTCAAAGCCAAACACGAGCAGTGATTGCTAAATTTTACCCAATCACGAAATGGGGCGTATTCGAGATCATTCATTACACGTTTACCAAATTAAAATGAATTCTTAATTTTAAAAACTATACAGAACGTTCGTATTATTTGTAAATTTCTTTATAACTTGAGAATTATATAGTTTCAATTCAAAATAATTTATTTAGAGTAATCAAAGAAATATTGTGGAGAATACAGTGTGTAAGATGTGTTGTTCTAAAATAATTTTTCTTTGTACTATTTCACTTCAGTACGCGGTCTCCCAAATATTGTTTAGAAACTGAGCAGGAAGGAAAGTGAGAAAATAATAGTGAGGGAAGACTAAATCGCAGGGAAGTGAGAAAATAAAATATCAAATGCTCTGTAGTTTATTTCAATGATGTGTGGAAATTTGCAAAAATTGATTGATCAGTAAAAGCATTTATGTATGTCTCAGATATTAAATTAAAATCGATAAGGCAAAAAATAATATACACTGTAGTTTCAAGATTTAAAAAAAAAAATTCGAGGTGTCTGTATAACTTATTATCATCTTAAATCGGTTAATTTTTGTTAATTTTTAAAATTTTACATCGTCATTAGTTTTTCTTTTAAATATTCTGGAAATAGTTACTTTCGGTATCGATACATTGCTCCTATTGCAGACAAAAGTATTTTCTCTGATTGGAAAGAATAATTATATGGAAATAATATGGAATAATTTATTATAAATATTTTTGTTTTATTACTTTTAACAGCTATACATAAAAAAAAAAATTGAAGGGGGGGGGGGGTTTTGAGTTTTCTTGGATAGTAGCTATTTGACAAATTATTTTCCTGAAACATTCTTTCTCATTTTGCATAGTCAAATAAAAGCAAACTTTGGAATACTCCAAAATCTAACGAACTTTTTTTATACTAAACTAAAGTGCTACAGAAACATTAACAATTTTTTTAGTTGTACAAGTTTATGTAGTTTTAAAAGCAGCTGAAGATGATAGTAACCTATTTTTTAATTAAATTCAAATGTTTACAAAAGATTTGCTGAAGAAATTTATCCTTTTATTATTTAGTAGTATACGAAAATAAACTCCTTACGATTACGACTGTTAAATAATGAAACAAAAATTTTATAGAAAGAATGCAATTTTTCATCGATTAAAAATATGACGTTTACGGTGTTTTTTTTTAATGGAACTAGGTATTGGAACGTAATTAGAATACCCAGATTTTAATCTTGCAAGTATTCTAAACTGGTTTGCGGCCCAATCTTTTTACCTAAACTTTCTCATGTATAATTAGCGGAAAAAGAATAAATAATTTTTCATTGCTTTTATATGTGTAATGAAAGTTCAACATAGGGTGAATAATAATTATGAGATATACATAAGTAATGTATGTAGTATAATATTGACCTGTGGAAAAGGTATTTATTTATTTGCACTCCCTATGAAAGTTAATTATTTGTTGCTTGTGATTAATTACCGTTTCTTTCTGGAAATATTTTAATTCAGGTCACGTGAAAGGAAATTTGAATTTTGCGGCATTTGATATGAATTTCATTGGCCTCTTACTTTTGGAAATAATCGGTTCATTTTGATCGATAGTAGTTTCCTTTTCCTTACGATAGTTTCAATTATTGTAACGGAATGACGACTTTCATGAAAAAATATTGTAATTTCAGGTTTTGTTGAAATCACGTGAGTGAAAACTCCGTAGAAGTAGAAGTTTTTTAAACATTCAATTCTTTTACACGCTTCAATAAACATTCTTTTTTTCAATCAAGACAGTTAATTTATAAAGGAATTAAATTATTACTAAACGGTCTTAAAAAGCCATGGGAACGTGTACAGTGAATTTATGTTATATTTTGTGAGTATATGTTTTTTGTATTACTTTGTTTCTATGGTCCAAAAAGTTGTAAATTAAATTTCGAATCACATTGATATTGAAATTAAAACTTCTATACCTACACATATATAAAGCAATGTACATGTTGCAAATGTTACCTTAAGTATGAGTATTAAAAAAAAAACAATAATGAATCAATATGAAATTAAATATTTATTAATTATTACCAATAATTAAAAATCATTTTTTTTATCACGATATTAATTGCAGTGAGATTTTTTAAGCCTAACGAATTATTACATTCTACTCTGTTCATGATATAATGGCTTAGGTTTTTGATTTTAAAATGAACTACGAACGTTAATCAGTATTACTCTTTGATGAAATTCGTTAACTTAAGCGCGATATTAACTTTCAGAATACTAACATTCGAACATTCCGTTACATTTCAAGACACTGAGCTAAGATTAGTTGTTCTTGATGAATTAGTTTTGATAAAATTACATATATGTGTTTTTTGATTCAATAAAATGTCGTTTTCAAAATGAATATCAGTAGGTAGTATTTTTAATGATACCTGGAATTAAATAAATATACTTCAAAAAATGTGTGAACTGTTTTAATTTTAAATTTTGTGAACAAGTAATATCTTACGTGGAACTTCACACGGAAGCGACTTCTATCAGGCACCGAAATAACATAATACGATGCAAATAGATTAAGAAGGATAAGAAATTAAATTATGCTTGTTACGAAAAGTTCTAAATTGTCCAAAATTATTTGATATAAAAATTAAATTACTTAAAAATGTCAATATTAAAGTTTGAGAAACCAAACCACTATATTATTCCAAACTTAGTTCTTTTAAATGATAAATAACTTGTCGCTTTGAAATGCTATGATAATAAACATAAACAAACAATTAATCCACACACAAACGATTATAAAATAATTTTTTTTTTTTTTTTTGCTTACAACGGCAGCATCGAAAGCAATTTAATTCGATAAATTTATTATGCAGTTTGATGTCAATTTCTCTGATATAAATTTTTCAAAATTGGAGCAGATTTATTTAATTTAATCTTTTCAAAACTATTGCTTTTTTATTTGTTTGTGATTCATACGTGAAAAATATCCCATTCGAACATAATTTTTAATTGATTGGTATTTTATGCAATTAAAAAGATGGAACAAAAACACTATAATATTGATGTGTTGGATATTTACCGATCTACTTTTTATTTTGTGCTTCGTGTGTACCAGAACATTTTTTCTGTTTATTATCGTAGCAATGAATCTAAAAGTAATTAAAGTTTTTTACAGGATGGAAAAGTTACATAAAGTAATCTAATTGTATTTTTAGGGAAATCATTTGATAATCTTCTGAAAATACTTACATACGTTGAGAAGGGGGGAAAATTGCTTCAAAATTAATATATACGCGTTTTAAGAGATAAAAAAATATCGATTATATTAAATTTCTAGGTACATATTAGATTATTACGAATTAAATTATTAAGGGAAGGATTAATATTATGAAGGGATTAAATACGAATTGAGTCAACATTTTTCTTTTTTTACTGCACTACTTTAAAACAGTTTATTTATAGGAAAACGACTGTATTTTTGGATTGTACTTTTATTGGTTGATTCCATGTGTTTTAGATATCTTGTTATTCTTAGATTTTTTAAAATTGAAATTTGTAGGCTATAGATCTAAAGCGTGGTATTTAATTGTGTGTATCTGAGCGTATCATGTAAACTTCAATGCTACAAAAAATTTACATTGTATAATAGAGGCGTAGCTATCACCCTATCAGACGGATCAATGATACGGGGGCCCCAAACTTCAGGGATCTCAACACGTGTAAGCGAAAAATCGTTAACTATTAAGTGTGCCAAATGGAGGAATCCCAAGGAATCTTCGATACAGGGTCCACTCAGGACTAGCTACGCCGGTGTTAAACAATAAAAATGTTGTTTTTTTTAAATGTATTTTATCAATTTGAAATTCATTCATAGAAAGTGTAAAAACCAAAATATCTATTTTCATTTAAAATATTTTACCATATCCTCTTTTTTTTTAAAAAAAATCATACGAAAAAGTGGAATATGCAGAATATAATTCAACACCTTTTTTTTTTGAAACAGCTCTAAAATTAAATACACGGCATAATCAAAATTGATGAAATAATCAAGTATTGACTGTCGTAAGCCGTTGCAGTAATCGAATATAATCACTGTAATCCAATTTATGCAACGTTCGTAAGCAAACCGAAGGGAGGTTCTTGCAATTTTCTGCCGAATTAGCAGTGGTCTTTCCGTTTTATCTTGAGTGCCTGGTTGAAATTTTAACCCCAGGGCCGAAGGTCAAAGCGCTCTTATTTTCCGAGCTTTTCATTTTGGAGGCCAATAAACAGCCCGACATCCACAGAGGATGAGAGAGACTTACACCAGCACAAGAAAAGTGAGTTTTCTCTTTTTCTTGCTGTTAGTTCTGGATTTGGAAATGGCACTTCAAAGGTAAGTCAAAGTTTATATAGTTATTAATTTGCTCTACTTTTTTTGTAAAAAGGTCTTCTACGTATTTTACAAGTTACATTGTGAATACATACAAAAATCGTTTTCTTTTTAAAATAGGTTATAATTAGCTGTGTAGGGTCAAGACTGAACTAACACTCCACGTACTCATAATCGTGGTACTTTGAACAATATACTATATTTCGTGTAGAAAATTCACTTTAAAATGAGCCTTGAACTCTTTATCCAATAGATATAATTTATTTTTTACTTTTAAAGGAAAGTTTTTTTTTTTTTTTTGAGAATTCAGTTTCATTTCTAACACCATTTTATACTAAGAACCGGTGTGAGACTGATAATTTAGCATTCGGTTATCTATTCTAAGGAAAATTTTAGGTATTTACGCGTACTATACTATCGCAACCCTATCAGCGACATGGAATAAAACTGCACGAATTCTAAACACGCTAATGGGAATAGAAAGCGCGTAGTCGGAAAAATACTATGTGAAAAATAATAAGTAATTATAAATAAATAATAGTCAATAAAAGAAAAAGGATAACTTGTGTTTTTATCATTTAATTCAATTTTATTATTTAAGAATTCGGTAAATCCAAGATTCTCATTATAGTATTCGAGCTTACCCTATTAACGAACGGTTAGGCTTAGAATGGCGGCAAGCGGAGCACTTGGTCGCCAATTCAGCGCCAACACGTGTGAAATCGGGGCATCCACAATGTGGTGAGTTATCTTGAAAGTTAGCATAGTTGCGATAAGTACGTATGTACCAAATTTTATTTTATCCATGTGAAAGTTTATTCATTTCAGAAAGAACACCGAAGTGCCTTTTTTTTTTTAATCTTAAGCTTAACAAAACATAACAAAACAAATTAGACATGTTCTGCCAAACTGGCTGAATCCCATCACTAAGATCCATTTCGTCCACCATTAAGGCCAATTTTTACAAGGCGAATCTGGTGCATTACAATTTTTTTTATACTATATCCTCTTAGCTTTAACAGTTGATAATTTTTTTTGTCATCACTCATAATATAAGTTGAAAATAGCAGCAAATGCTAATATTAGTTATCGAAATCCACCACTAAGTGAGTGCTGTTTCCTACCAAGATGTTCCTGGAAAGAAGGATTGTCGACGTCATCTTACCAGGCAGTATTAGAGTGCTAACTACCTTTTAATACTGTCAGGTAAAGATGTCTACGACGTCCCCGAGCGACACGTCGACTTCCCAAGATCTGTGGATGGGTGCTGTGGACACCTTTTTAATATTATACATTATTTGTCTATTTATGACTGTAATATGGCCACACACACAATCGTAAATTATTTGATTTATATGAAAGGCTTTGATTTCCAGCGTAAGTAATTACAACGACTAGCTGTGTGTAATATTCACTAACAAATGTATTAATAAATTTTTCATATCTGAAATATATGAATTAATATATATTATATTGTAATGTACTCTCTCTTGTGTGTGTTGCTTCAAAATATGTAAATTTAAATGATTGTGTTAATTATTATAGGTTTAAATAGTTTTATAATATTTATGGTCATGCAGTATATATTTTTCATAATTTTCAGAAGTATGAAATATTAAAAATCGTAATTATAGAAAACTTTTCTCTCTCTTCGTTAAAGTTCTTCGATTTTTTTTTTTTTTTTTGTGAGTGATGAAATTGAATTTTTTTTTTGACTCCATTATATTAATTTATCACTACGCTAAGAGTTAAAAACCGCCGATAAAGTTTATAGTTTTGAGACAAGGATGATACCAAATACCTTTTGCATCTGCTTAGTTCAACATGTGCAATATACGGCCTGGTAAGCTATATTACCATTAGATATTAGTGCTATGAACTTGCTCGTACTATTACTTAGTAATAACGATGCACCTTATAAGTTTTGGATTAAACAATTAATTTATTTGATACTTTCATTAGCAGAAATAAATAGGATAATTTTTTTTTCTTCTAAAAACCAGCAAAACAACTAGGAAATAGAATAGCTAAGACATCCTAGTCCTACTGTAGGTACATTATAAATGTAGTGTCTTTTGCTCGACATTTAAGAAAAAGAAAACAGGTAAATAAATGAAAAGAATACCGTAACAAATCCTGTTGTAATAAATACATAATACAAAAATTATTTTGGATATTCTAAAATAAAAATAAGCTAATAATAGGGTTCAGTTAAGAATATAAGAATAGAAATTACTATGTTCAAAATATATATTCGATTTCTATAAAGTATATGATATATGTGTATGTGTGCGCCTGTGAATATTACCGCGGTTTTTGAATCTGACACTCTGCTAAATTATGCTATTCGACTTCTTATCTAGTATAATAATTTTAAAGATTTTTAATAATATTTTACTCATACTGAGGCCTGGATAATAAGTCAAATGAACGTATGTTTCTTTCTTTATTACTATGGAATTGGATTATATTTATATGTTTAAATTGTTCGAGAATTAAACCTAATAACATTCACATTTTAAGGGGACATGATAAGATTCATAAAAAAAGCTTTGATTTAATAGTTTTTATAAATTTTTTTGGATGCCCCCTATGTAAAACAGTCTTTGTGCCCAAAATACCACAAAAAGCTAACCATTTAATTCTTTAAAAGATAAATTTAAAAATTAATAAAGTGATTTTAAACTGCTACTCCTATGATAATTGTGACATTTGTATCAAATGCATTTAAATACGAATACTTAGTGAAAATTCTTTGAAAAATAAATAAATTCTAAATTGAAAATTTTTAAAAAAAATAAGTATTGCTTTGATTCAAAAATGAATACCAACTCTTGTTACACAAGTATGAATAGAAATAGTTGGAAAAAATATCAAATAATTTAGCATAATAGGACGGGGGGGGGGGGCCCCTTAATATTTGAAATGAAGAAAAAAAGTAGTAATTTTTTTTTCTCTTTCCTTTCTGAGATAAATTAGCTTAAAGTTTTTATTTGCAAAGTTTTTATTGGGATGTGAACAAATGAATTTACCGAATTTTGTAAAAGTTATCATTACCCTGGGCTTTGTTAACTTAGAGCTTTCAAATTTTCTGAGATTATATAAAAAATAGATAACAAATAATTTAAGGTAAAAAATATATTTTGATTTTTTGATCAATTTTCGACAGTTGAATCGCTTTGTGTTTTTCTAATGTATCCAAACACGTTGAAATGATCAAATTCGGTCAAAACACATATATTTTGTTTTTTATTTTATAGAATAGAGCTATCTTTTGGCTTAAAACACATACTTTGTTCTATTTCTACGCTACCTAGAAGGCAAGTTACAATCATTTTTATAAAATTGGAAAAACCGGAAGTAGGTATTTAAATGGTTCTAAATCTATCATGGCGAATAGGAATCTGATAACTCAAAATATTATGAGTATATTTCTATATAAAACTTTTTAAATCTGATATTTATATTGTTTTTGTTTTTTTTGAGAATGTACTAAGATATTTCTTATTGAATGAGTATTTGTTGAGTGACGGCATGTTATTTAAGTAATGGTCTCATAAAGAATGTCACATTTCTTATAATACTTACTCGGTCAGCTCTAGAATTTTCAAATGTTAATAAAACATTAAAATTTTAGAACACTGTCTGAATAAATGTATCTAATTTGTTTTAGTAATACTTTTTCTGATATGTTTATTACTTTTTTTTCTAATTGCTTTGAAGTTTTTCAAAAATATTGCTAAAATTGCTTTAAATATTTTCTTAAAAAATATTGTCTGTTAAATATTAGTATTTATTGGTATTGATTCCTCAGAAAGCATTTATATTGTTTTAGTTTTACAAAGGTACTCTGAATGTGTTCGTATACCTTCAATTTAAATGGCCATTTTTCAAAATTCAATCAATAGAGTTACATGAATAAGATAAAGTTAATGTTACTATTATTTATAATATGCACTAGAATAGATCGAATTTTTTTTTTTTTTTTTCTTTCAGAATTTCAAAACTTTTCAATAAGGGAAAGATGTTCGCTAGGAAAAGTCCAAAGTCCTGATTAAGGGAAACATAAAATTTAAAAAAAATTATTTTTAAGTTAAATATTGCCACAAAGGGTATAAAGTTTAGGTGTCTGAACTCTATTTTATGGTAAAAAGTGAAAGCAATTTTTATTAAAGAAAAACAGGTAATTTAATACTTTTTAACATTTATTGCGAGGAAAGGACACTTACCAAATAGTTACAAGGAAAAAAATATCAAGTACATTTAACTGCTTCTTTAGTATTGTGTGTGTATGTGAATTTTTATATATATATATATATATATATATATATATATATATATATATATATTAAGTCAATATCTTCTTAAGTCAACAAAGAAAGTTTCTTTTTATTAAATAGTTACAATTAATCTAAATATGTAGATACATATGACAAAACCACACTATTAAGTGGCAAAATAGAAGGCGATTTTCCTTTTTATATAGGGTGTTGGATTATTATTTTTGTTTACTATTTATTGATTAATTAAATTTAATTATTTCACTAAAATAGTATATTAAAAAGAAATCACATTCTCAGAAGTTATAAGCCATCCCAGGTGGGATTTGAACACACGACCTTTGGATTAGAAATCCATTGCGCTGCAAAGACACAACGATCGATTTTCCTTGTTATATATAGTGTTGGACTATTATTTTTGTTTATTACTTTTTATTCATTAATTGAATAAAAAATGAATTAATATTTAAAAAAACCGTATTAACATCAAGTGTCATCCACTACTTTTAAAAAAAAGTATTCGAACTTGAGTGTATGAATAAAAAGTATTTTATTAACGCGATTGAAAATTTGAACACGATATAATATATATATATATATATATATATATATATATATATATATATATATATATGTGTGTGTGTGTTGTGTGTGTGAATTAATAGTAGGAATTGAAAAATATTTCTGATGGGTCACTCATGCTGCACAGGTTGCATTACTTAAAATCCTTTTCATTTTAATTGGACACGGCTTCTTTGTAGAGTCATCTATTGCGCAAACAATAATAAGTGGCTGGACATTCAAGTCCGTCTTGTCTCGTCCGATCGTGATAGACGTTGAAGTGTCTCTCTCCAAAGAAAGGAAGTGATAGTTGTAATAGTAATTCAATCGGAATTTCCTTCCTTCCTTTTCCTTGGCGGATCATTCATCTTGGCGTGTCAGAAAGACGACGTCATAACTCATCGTCGCCAGACGCCGTTGCATGTACCATCGACTTCGTCCTTACTGCTTTTTTTTTCCAATTCAAAAGTGATGCTTTCAACGGCGATTGCTTGAGAGAGGGCAAACAACTGTGAGCCCTATAAGGTAGAGTTGAAGGATCTCAGCAAGGAAATATCTTGATAACGTTGCTGAAGATATGTCTGTCAGCGTGTCCCTGATTCGAAGCTACCTTCCATATCGCCAGTTCGACTATTTTCTAGTAATTTTAAGTTCAAGGCTTACTAAAACGTCAAAACAAGTTGTTTTTGTACTTCAAATTAATGGTTCATCCCTGAGATAAAAGTATTCATTGGTGGATGCTTGTAAATTAATTCGCTTTTGCAAACTGTGGAGGAAATTTATATTTAATGCACTCGTGATTGAGAAACGAGTTTTAGGCTTAGCGAAACTCGTTCTATAATTAACTAATTTTCAGAGAGAGAAATTCGAATGTTGTTAATATATTCAAAATTCATAACAGAAAATACAAATTTTTCTGTTGAGTTAAAATTATTTTTAAGATTCAAATTTCAGTTAAATTTATGAAATTAATTTTTACGCACTCGCGTGCTTGAAGAACGAGTTTTAGGCTTAGCGAAACTCGCTAAGCCTAAAAATTTTATTAATTTATTCTAAATGCAAAGAGAAAATGTCAATTTTTCTGAACAATTTAAATATAATTTTCAATATTCGAATTTGAGTTAAATTAATGTAGGTAATTAAACATGGGATCCACATGTATTTTGTGCCATAGAGACTACTTTCTGTTTCACCTTTTAGTTAATTTGGTTTTTGTTTATGATATGACGCCATTTCTATAATGAATATTTTGGTTTAATATTGTTAAGAAATTTTTCTTAGGAATATTATTTTGATTTAAACTAAATGTAACTTTTATACCTTTTTAATTTAATTAATTGTTTGTGCGGATATTTGCAAATGTGATGTTATCAAACGAAATTAAATATAATTGGTTACAGAATAAATAGTAGGTCATTTGATAATGATGATTTTGGTAACAGTTTCAAATTCAGGCTTCGTAACACAAGAAAGCATAAAGATTGATGTCAATTGTGCTGATAAATTTTATCCCTTTATTTTTCAATTAAAGGAATTAAATATGTATTACAGTCATTATAACATATTACCAAACAATGCTATTATCATTCAACAATGAATATTATTAATTTTTATAATTGTGAGAGGAAAAAGACAGTTTCCAAAATTAATTTTTTGAACCGTATAACTTATGTAAATGTGCAATTTTAATAGATTGTATTTTTTGACTGTAAATAAGGGAAATAATAATTTCAATTTCGTCAAAATGTAATTAAATGAAACTGTGTAAAACCAATGTTATCTTGATGTTGTCCTTCGACCCAATGCTCTCAAGATAATCGGATTTGGAATAAGCTGATTAGAAAATGATCTAAAATTTTGCCGATGAATCGGTTTCACCGCTTTGAATGTGTTGTGCTAATCCTTAATAAATCTATCTAAATTACTGAAAGCATTGAAAGCGTTCTTCGAGAAATTCGATTAGAGAGAGGAGGAGTTGAATTCATCTTTAAAAGTTTATTTAAATATTCGATTATTCGAATTTCCCAAAGTCCGCGAATTGTGAAAGAATCTATATTTTTGGTTAATTTTCCTTATTGAAGTATTTCTTACAATTATAAAATTCTTGTTAAATTTTACTGTTGTTAACATGCACAAAATAATATTTCCGAGAAGTTTAAAACAGAATAGAGATTTATTTGATTCGAATATTTTATGTAATTATTGTACATTTAAATAATTTTCGATATTTGTTTTCCATCAGGGGTGGCTCTAGGCCCGGACAAACCGGACTCCTGCCCTGGGCGGCATTTGGATCAAATTTGAAGAATAATTTTTTAGTTAAAAAAAATTTGATATATTTTTAAAAATATTATTGGGTGTGAATTTGATATTTAATTTAACGTATCTTATTTTTTTACTTGGTATTCTGCATATTTAATGACAGTTTTCTTTTATGTTGAAACTTGAAGGGTTCAAGGCGGGAGTATATCTTAAAGCGTGAAATTTGATATGTGTTTACACATCTTTCACTAGTAACTTTCTCCCCATCCCGGAGTGAGGGCAGAACGGACATTCCTTTCACCCTTACGATATCCGGTGGGAGCTAGCTGCGTAGCCCAGTGGTAAAGGGATCGGACCTGGAGGGATGTCATGAGTTCGAGCCCATCACCACTCAAAGACCGCCATGTAAGGCAGCGTGCGTTAAATCTGTCGAGAGCTGAAACGTCCTCCCGTTGGTGTGGTGTGGTAGTTAGAAGAGGGTATAGCTCAGGTGTCGTCCACGTCACTTGACCATGGTTCAAAATTACGTGGTCCGTCGCCAAAAGCCCTCGTGTAGCTGAACAGTGCGACGTTAATATTCACTCACTCACTCACTCACCCGGTGTCAGCTATCCAAAAGGGGACAAGGGTATTAAGAGGTTTTGGTAGATAAAAAGCCACATGAGATGTTTTATTTTAACCTTGATTGTAATTACTAAAAGTTAAAACAGACAATTGTTATCCCCGTCATTAGTAGACTATTTTTCGAAGAAATTCGCCTGCTTAAAAAGACGATTCTTTCTCTTTCATTTCACTTGTTTGAAACAATAACAAGTAATTATGTCCTTAATTTCGAATTATTTTGTATTTTTTAAAACTTGTGACGGGCTACGCTTTAACTAAAAACTCCCCGGTTCTTTGGGCGAAAAGGCAATTTTTCAACCAAATCCAGAAGGGAAGCGTGAGTATGCAAATTAGGAACATTTTAAATAGCAGAAGTTTAACGTAAGCATATGACCTATTGGGAAGTGATTATGATAGTTAGAGTTCAAGCGCGTAAACTGAAGGAAGAGAAGGAAGCAGTTATTTGAGTGTGAAGCTGTCCACAAATGACAGATGATCAAGTCATGCGGGATACTATTCCACGCAAGATATGAAAATACGTTTAGATTCGAGAGGATTGTTACAAACAAGAGATTATAGGATAATTCCATTATCTTTAGAACCGTGTAAAGACTGAGATTGTAACAGGCGGGAATATAGTGATTAAAGTCGCGCTTATTTGGTGTAATACGTATTGTGTGTTCTCTCACCTCAGATCCTCTTAAGTTTGTAAAAATATAACTATTTTCTTTGTATAGTGTTTATGTTAAGATCTTAATAAAGATATATATTAAGATCATGGCAACGCTCTTGCTCTATTCACTCCCCACAATCTCCCTAGGTGACGAAGATAACTAGAAGTAAGCAGATCACTCTGAGACATAGCCATCCGGTGATGACCATGTCTTGCCGGTTCCGCGCGCGTAAGCTAGAGGTGGGATTATCAAAATGATGAGACATAATTCTAATACAACTTTTATTAAGAGTAACTATAATACTTCTAAATTCTACTTGACACCATAATTAGAGTGGAGAGTCAAGCCCCAAAGTAAATCACGGCTGCCAGATCAATAAATTAGATCCTCTATCTCAATTATTATCCTAAATAATCCTTGCTATTCTTAATTACTTATATCTAATATTACCTTTCCAGTTCTGGTCCCTTGACCCAGAGAATATAATCTATAACTTTATCTATGAAGATTCTTGATCCGCAATGCAGCTAATTCTGACTGCTTATTCTTGGTCCGCAAGAGATTTCACACACTCAAGCTTTGTCACGCTATTGATCAGAATGATTCCACACTATAACCTCTGAGCCTGCTACTAAGCTATGCTATTTTATACATTCTAGGTTTGCCGCGCTATCTCTTTTTATAGTATATCTCATTTACATATCTGATCCGTTTCTCTTCTTGGTATTAGTTGAAAGGTTATTTTGCCATTAATCGTGGCCGTCAAAGAAACATAGGAGTCATGTTAATCAGAAAGACGCGAGAGACGTCACAACCCTCCAAGAAGGAAAACGCATTTTACCTTTAAGGGTTCTCAACAATGTGCCCTTAATAAATTACGCGCCCAAATTCCTATTTCTAAAATTTCTTCGCTTTCTGAGTTTTATTTAAATTTTAATCTTAAATCTTCATTTTAACCCTTTTATAATTTCCAAATATCTATCTTGACTTTACTTTTCATTGCAATTTTAATCTTAAATTTTAACTTTTATAATTTCCAATATCTATCTTGACTTTAATTTTCATTGTAATTTTAATCTTAAATTTTAACTTTTATAATTTCCAAAATTTATCTTGACTTTTTAATTCTTTTCATTACTCATATATTAGAATTTTAATATTCAATTTAATTTTAAACTTCGTGACAATAAATTTTACTCCAATAATTCAGGGCCAACATTAATAATTACTGTTTAATTTTGTGCCTACTCTCACTTTTACATTTTCGTTACTTAAAATATTTATACACTTAAAAACTACTCATTCTAAAAAGTGTGACCCAATCTAACACTGCATATGCGGAGCTGGTACTTCCTGCCCCTTTCTTAACAACAGCCTGGAAACACTTTTGAAGTTATACTTTTCAAGATTTCAGGGTCAGTCTCCCCGAAATGAAACTATTTGAGTATCTATTTCCCCATAATATATTAATCAATTTTTACATAATTTATTTTCCATATCACAATAAATTTTTATCTCCATCCCTACATCTGGTTTCAACAAAACTCCCCGCAATGAGCGCAGCGCCGTTATTATTATACGTTAGTGCCTGACTACGCCGCGTTTCCCTGAACCAGATGCCTCATAATACGTAAATAAATACAACAACATATATATATACACATATTATACAATTACAAAACATTTTTCAATAAACCATTATAAATTGAAATATACAAAGGAATTTTCGCATCTCGAAGTCATACATCGAAGTAAAACAAATGTGAATACAAATGTTTTCTTCTTCAGAAAAAATTTTAACAAGTCAAAAGTTCCAAAATTAAATGAACACTCATTGTAGTGTTTGACTTGGCTTATAACTTTAAGCAATCGCCCGAGACTTCTTTGCACAATTCTTCCTGGACCACTTTGTTGGAAGATCATAAAAAATGAAACAATACAACCTGATTTTATTTTGGTCCCCACGTTCACGTTCAACGATGAGGTGTCATCACTCTTCACCCTTGTTTGTACTGAATTTCTTGTTGTAAGGCTTGTACTCTCCTTTTGTCAAATCCTTCCTTTGCCTTCCCAACTTTTGTTCTTGCATAATGGGGTTCTTCTGTTCTCGTCGTGGCCTTTAAATTATAAGTCTTTTCATATGGAACTTCAGTTGACTTCTCTCCTGCTCTTTTTTTCTATCTCTGGAAATAGTACTAGATGACATTTGTCTTTATTATTACCATTATTATTCCCTTTCGCCACTTTGTGGGTCCACTTGTCCCCGATATACCTGCATCTTTACCTTGGTTATATTTAAACCTTTTATTTTATTTTCATTCCCTACTGAACTAGTAGTGATCTGACCAGGATTTGTTTTTTATGGGTCCTTCTGTATTTTTTGCATTGGACGTTTGATTGGTTACCAATCCCTTTTGCCTTCTAACCTGCTTTCACCGCAGATTTTTCTTCCCATATTGTGACCTATTTAATCCTTGGTGTACTTTTTCCAAGTACGAGTTTCCTGACTTGATCTTATACTATTTTGGGGGATAATACCTGTTCCATCTGACCTCGTCACATTTCCTATGACGATATATTCTTATTTGATCTACGTTAACTGTTAATCTTTTTCCGATTTCCATATTACAATATTGTTAAAGTTCCTAACTTCTAAGACTCTATAAGGTCCCTCAAATTTTTGTTTAAATTTAGCACATACTTTGTTAGCAGCTGAACTTACAGGGTGTGTTTCACAAAACCCAATCTCATTTACCTTTATTTTTATGTCCTTTCTACGTCTATTATAATATTTTTCCCACCTTTCTTGTTTAATTTTCTGTACTTAGTCTAGCTTCTTTTTAAAAGCTTTTCTGTATATCTTGAATTTTGAATTTAGAGCTTTCCGATGACAACAGTTTTGAAAATGGTGTAATCAATTTTCGACCTAAAAAAATAACCCAGCCGGTGTTTTTCTCCTCTGTTGTTTCATTCACCGCTGTACGAATAGCGTAAGCAAACTCACGTAAGAATTCGCTGATCCTAAGTATCGTGTTGATCATTAACGTAATTTGTAAATCATTTGCACTATATCCTCGATTAACTCTTTTCAGTCCGATTTGCTTCAGGTCGATATGCAAATAAAGTCTTCACATGCCTTATGCTAATCTTTCACTATGCTCTCAAAAATTCGGATATAAAATTGGGGACCATTATCACTTATTAATTTTATTGGAGCCCATAACGCGATATAAAGTTATCAAAAAAATATCCGCTGCTATGAGATATGCCTTTTAAGAGGTATAATTTCAGCCCATTTGCTAGAAATGATCGGTTATTACTAAAATATAAAGGTTACGTCTTATTCTCGATATAGGATACGGGCCTAATAAATCTAACGTCACTATCTCATTCGGATAATTCGATATAATTGATTTTAACCGACCAGCTGGTAACGCGTTTTTCTTATAGTTATTAACTTGGCACACATATGGCATGTAGAGACATATTGATCAATAAATTTTCCGTAAAATGGGAAATAACAAACGTCCCGAATTTTATGATACGTTTTAAATCTGCCGACGTTCACTTTTTCTATTGGCTTATCATGAAATTCTCATTATTTCATTCCTTAAAGATTTTGGAATGTATACACGCATTTCACCTAATGACGTTGGTGTGTTTCGCATAAAATAACAACTGCACACTAAACGGAAATCGTGGGACCACCTCTCTACATATCGTTGCATTTCAACTGAGTTATCTTCCGGTTTTCAAATATCTATATATATATGACCTAATTCTGGGTCATTTTTCTGTTCCTCTATTAATTGTTCCCGTGAAGTAAGTACCAAATCTTTGATTATGGCACAATTAATTTTATCACCAATTATACTATTCCCATGGTTTTTCGGTAAAACTGTAGCCACCTTGTTTAACTTCATTTCTGACCCAATAACGTAATTTCCTTTATTTACCTTTTTTATTATCTTCAACCAGTGTATTTTGAATTTTAACGATTTTGATCAAAATCTAATACGATTCTTGACTCCACTTATGAAATCGATACCCAGAATACATGGGTATTCTAAATCTTTCAGCACATGAAATGACCAATTTCTTTCTTTGAATTGTCTTTGATGTGAATTTTAATTCTACAATCCCTAAAGCTTGGCATTTCGCACCCTGCAGTTGCTATTACTTGCCTCAAGGATTTTTTTATTTGTTTATAGAAAAAATATTTTCTAGTGGTACCTCTTTCCGATATAAAAGATTTATCTGCTCCGGTGTCCCATAGCGCTTAAAAAATGTATATTTACAAAATAGGGGCACGTGTAGTTCTTATTTAAGTGCTATACATATTGCAGCTCCAATTGTCTCTCTTGTCGACACCTCTTGAGGGGTTGATCATTAACTTACAATATTTAATCGTCCCCTTTATGTCCTATCGCCTCGGATTGAAATTTACCACTGAACCTTATTTCCTACGGTCCCTCTATTAAAATTATCATTTTTGCCTATTTCGAAATGAGTAACCCCTGTTGCTGAATCTTTGATCATTATTATTAAACCTATTCCTCTCGAACCCTCTATTATTTTGACGGCTATTCTCGTAAAACCTTATTTCTGTTATATTTGGTCTACCTCTTATTTCCGAATTCTCCAGTTTCTACCATTAGCTTCAAAAATTAGGCATCCTATGCGCATTTTGGACCTCGTCTTTCTACATTATGGTTCTGATAACCCCTTTTGTAATTTGCAAGAATATCTCTCTTCTTCGAATTTTAGCCAGACTTCTGCAAGTTGTATCGTATTTTGTGATTTCGGACTTCCACGTAGTCCTTGTACCTGTGGTTCGAGTCGAACTAAAATATGATCCACTAAGTCTGCTTGGGACATTCCTACCCTAAACTTCTCTATTTTAGTAATCTATAAACGAAATCACAGTTGCCTCCTGATTTCTTCCTGCTGTGATGCATAAACCTTCGGACTGTAGTTCTTTTTATTTTTGATCGCGGGAAAAGCTCGCTAATTCAGTTTCTTTGAGCTGCAAAATCCGTGGCTGTATTTTTTGTACTAACAACGACCCAAATATCGAATACCAATCTTGGAGCCCTTCCCTGAGATGACTTTTTAAGTAAGCATATGACAGATTACTTGGGATTTCAAGTAACTGAATGACAGCTATCGATGCACTCGATAAACTCAGCAACATTCTCCGACCCTGAAAAGTACATTTCAGGTAGAATTGTATTTCCACCTACATTACCTAACCCAGAATTATATATTTTCGGCGCCATTGAGACATAGCCATCCGGTGATGACCATGTTCTTGCCGGTTCCGCGTAAGCTGGGGAGGTGTGGGATTATCAAAATGATGAGACATAATTCTTAATACAACTTTTATTATGAGTAACTTATAATACTTAAATTCTAATTTGACAATTATTAATTAGAGTGAGAGCCGCCCAAGTAAATACGTATTTAAGTCAGATCACGCAATTAGATCCTCTATCTCAATTATCCCAAATAATCCTGTTATCTACCATTTATATCTAATAATACCTTTTCCAGCTCCTGGTCCCTGACCCAGAGAATATAATCTATAACTTTATCTATGAAGATTCTTGATCCGCAATGCAGCTAATTCTTGACTGCTTATTCTGGTCCAGCAAGATTTCACACTCAAGCTTTGTCACGCTATTGATCAGAATGATCCCAATAATTATAACCTCTGAGCTTCGCTACGCTGCTTAAGGCTCTATTATCTTCTAGGTCACTAAGTGCTATCCTTTATAGTATATCTCTATTTAAGCATATTCGCATCCTGTTTCTTCTTGGTATTGGGTTTAAAAGGTTTTGCTTACATCGTGGCTGCCAAAGAACATAGGAGTCATGTTAATCAGAAAGACGCGAGAGACGTCACAACTCACGAGAGAATACCTTACAGACTTAAAATATATATAAAGAGAGCGATGGGGGGCGGCCTTTTCCATTTTTGTCCGGGGAGGCAAAACTGCTAGAACCGGCCCTGTTTCCTTATACAGTTGTGTATAATAAATATGGATGCCCAATAAGAGTGAAATAGATGCTTCTGTCTATATTGAAATTATATCGAATCTGCTGACACTCAATAACTCACGTGTGTTTCAAGTATTATGTCGTGGTGCATTATTCAAAATTAGGGCTTAAAAATTAAATTTTTATTTATATTCAGTGGTTGCTTGAATTGATATTCAATGGAATGCAATTTTTCAGATAGAACTTCAGTTATTATTTCTAAATTCCTTGAAAAAAATTAAAGGAAAATTGATCAACTTTTTAAAATTTCGATGAAAATAATATGTTTTCCCCTCTAATTTCACTCATTTGATAAAGTGGTGCCAAACTGAGCTGAATGCTCGTTTTTCTGCATTGTGTGAACTTTCTTTAATGACTATAATTTGTCAAGTTGGCAATAAATGAAGCTGTGCCCTAAAAAGGATCCAACCCAGAATCTTATGTAAATATCGAAATGGGGTTTTTTTTTTAAACAACACATTTAACTGAAACATATCTGTATAAGATTTATGTAAGTTCAAAGCAGTAAGTTGAAAATTTCAAATAGAAACTTTCACAAATAAGGTGTGATAAAAGGATCTGATAATATAGCCGCCCATCCGGTATAGTGGTTAGTGACGCTGACTTCGGTACCGTAGGGCTTGGGTTTGAATCCCGGAGAAGGCAGGGATGTTTGTAAAGGTATAATAGTGCCTTTGCGGCTTGGAGGTATTCTAAATAGCCGTCGAGGCACAAGTTCTCACTTGAGGTTGGTGGAAGGAAGCCTCTGACTTCCTCCAGAGCCATAAATCGTGCTGTACGATAGGCGTACAACGATAGGCGATAACGATAGGCGTACAACACTACCCTTTGCCGCGATGAATTTCGTGGGCCTCGATTTAACACCGAAATTTAACGTAGCATTAGGAACAACAACAACATGTAATAACGTACTAAAATTCTGTAAATCAAATAAAGCGAAGCATCTAAAAAAAAAAAAAATACCCGCAGTTGTACATCTGCAAACTCTTAGCCTTGGGAACTACGATTGCAGGGTTTGATGTAGCCTATTCAATACGAAATAAGTATGGAGCATTCAGGAAACATTTCTAACTTGGGGAAAAGCATTATTAATGAACAATACAAAGAGATACATATAGTTGATTCCAATAATGTATTTTCGATTTACAGTCGAACCTCTATATAATGAGCCTCTATATTGCGAATTTTTCTATATAGCGAACTTTTTACTGGAACCTTGAACATTTCACGATTTTCTTCGTAAAATAACTTCTTTATGGCGAAGTGCATTTTCTATCTAACGAACTTTTTCTTTTGGGATTCATTCTTTGTTCTCCCTTTTTTAAAAATATCTCTGAAAAAATTTCAAGTTATTTTCTCTTTAACACATTTTATGGTGGTCATAATTCTTGAACTGGTTTTATTAGATCCTAACTCACCGAGAGCAGTAGAGTTCTGGATGTTGCAACCTTTAACCCACATTGCCCAGTTCACTAGAAACATCTTCGATATCGTGTTTCACCCTCAGTGGAGTTGACCCGTGTCCCCAGTGGCGCACACAAGGGGTCCGGACCCCCCGCAAAACCCTTGATTTTTTTCCGATTGACTAAAATTCTAAGTATATAGAATGTAAAATTTAATTAAATATTTGTTGTTAATGATTACTTTTATTAATTAACGCTAATTATCTATTCAATAATTAGTTTTTATTGTGTTTTGTTCCCGAAAATCGACAAAATCAAAAAGAGCCTGATACAAGAATGGTGAACTTTCGACCGAACCCCCCTCCCCCTTGAAAAATTCCTGTGTGCGCTACTGCGTGTCCCCGTATTCTAATTATAAAATAATGGATGTTTAATATTATTTTAGCTTTAAATTAAAAAAGCCTTAAAATTCATTTTTTTGAGTAAAAAATTATTTTCTTAATATTGAAAAATATAATTTTCAATTTTTTTTTCTTGTTTTCCTTGCAGTTTTTCTTTTTTTTTCTTTTTTGATGGGTATGATATAAAAAATAAACATATATTAGTTTTTAAAAAAAGGTGTGAAAAATTTATTTTTTTAATATATGGGGTTTATGTTTAAAATTTTTTTTTAATGGTTTGTGAAAAAATATTTTAAAAAGATGAACCTCTATATAACGAATTTTCCATATAACGAACTTTTTTCCTGGATTTAGCGACTTCGTTACATAGAGGTCCGACTGTATTTGAAAAAAAAAATGAATAAAATGATCAAAGATATAAAATTTTTGCTATACACTCATACACAAGATGTGGAGGAATTGTGTTACAAAGTTAAGAAATAAAATTTTAAATCTCGTTAAAAGATTCACTGCAAGCTTTAAGTTGCATGAATTATTTGAAAAATGGAAGTAAAAATTTATGAAAAATATAAATTAACAGAAATATTTTGAGTGCGAAAATTTTGATAAACGAGGCGCAATTAAAAAGCATCGATTCCATATTTGTTTCTAAAAAGGAAGTAATAAATATTTTAGACTTGCGTATAATTAATGCGAAGAGAAAAGTAAGAATTCATGTAACAATCCCATTCGTGAATGATTCAATGTTATTCATTACACGCATCATTAAAAAATTGTAGTTTATTCATATCCTAACAAGAAAAATAGCAACTAAGTAACAACAACAAGAAAACCCTATGCTTTAATAATATATCCCAAGCGGATTTAAAGAACAAAAGCACTGCTTTACATCGTGATTCCAAATTCGTCACTACGCCTTTCTGTCTTTGATAAAGTAATTGGTTTTATATTCAAAAGGATTAATTTACATTACAATAGCTATTTTTTTAACAGTGTATTTTTCTTTGAAACAAAATTAAAAATGTATAAAAAGTGACAAGAAATATTATTTGATGCAATAATATATTATTTTGTCACTTTCTTATCCCAGCCAATTATTTCCCCAAAAATGTAAGCGTTTTTTTCTCTCGACCATTTTTATTACTCACGCCTATTTTTTCAAATTTTTTCGTTCCCACTCGGCAAAAAAATTTTTTTTATGTTAAGATGATTCGAATTCTGTGGTAAGAAA